>MU619823.1:58539-100956 GCA_025201785.1 Xylaria longipes
TTCATGTTTTATATGGTTTAAGTTTTTACTTTTTTTTTTTGTTGTTTAGTCTTTCCCACACCCGACCCCCCCCCCCCCCCCCTCCAAAAAAAAGCTATCCGGCTTGCCACCGACACCGGGTCTAAATTTTCTTAGTCCTAGGAACACCCCTGACTCGGGCTAGAGACGAACGAGGCGAACTGCCGCTCCCGGGAAGTTCGTTGCAAGTTATTCGTCTCTTCGGCTTAAACCGCCCCTTTGTTGCCCAAAACCCGAGGAAAACCGACTCTCTTTTAGCAAGATACGTTACCAAGATTAATTCTCTTCCCTCCGACGTCGTGGATAATTACTGTAAAGTAATCGAGATTCGCGACGAGGGGAGCCGAATTCCCACTACACCACCCACTATCAGATCAGGTGACACGTTTTTCCTGATTAGACTGACTGGTTCGCATCACTCCTCGCCCAATGGAGTAGTCGAGGCAGACGATCTAGCCTTGGGGCATGCGCCGTACAGCCCGCTGACGAGTTGCCGAATTCGCAGGGCGGGATGGACTTTATTAGGGCTACTGCTTGGGTTACGTCTGTATGCCATTGTGTGGGGGGTTAAGAGACGGCGGAGCCTGGACTGACTCGTGATGCTGCCTTACTACATAGTACTTGGTAAGTTGGAAGGGGAGGGGAAGCATTATACCAAGTTGGGTATTACGTTGCTGCACAACATTACACATATCTCAACTCGTTTTAACCTCCTACGACTAGCTTACCACTAGGACGGCGCCGATGCTGTGAAACCCTTCCACGCACTACGTAACCTACTAGAATTGGCCGGACTTTTCTCCTCGCGTCTTCCCTTCCCGCCGTAGCCGCCAAGACGGTTGAATGGCATCGCCCAACAGGCGAGAGCAATTAAGCTAGGCTTGGCTGGAAGAGCTAGGTGCGTCCCTGGCTACGTACAACAGTGCCATGCATACATACTATCACCGTCGTCTTCGGGTCTGTGCGGGCTGTGCGGGCTGTGCGGGCTGTGCGGGCTGTGGATAACACGGTATTTCGGGTTACGATCTTGATCTGCAGGAGAAGGGCTACCAGGAACAAAAGCAGCGGGTAGTAAAAAAAACTTGGTCGATGGCTAGAAGTCATGGTTGAGCGTTTCGCGCCAAGAGCGATATCAGAAAAGCTCTTTTCTTTTTCTTCTCTTTTCGGCTTCGATGTGGGGGTTTATGGTTTTCCTGTAAGAGATCACGTTCTTTGACGACATTGCGACCGTCGCTATCTCTACCATGACATTTTCAACCCAACCTCGCGCGTCTCTGCCGTAGACATAGGTTCGCCCCCACGGCGCTCGGCGCGACCGACCCAGTGATGTCGGCAGACTCCGCCGTCGAACAGCGCAGGACGACTCGGCATTGACGATGCGCCGGCAGCCGCCACAAGGACTGACTCCGTTCTTGGGGCTGCCCATTTGGACGGTGTCCTTGACCATCTAGACACCCCTGGCAACGGATATCATCTCTGTGCTCTGGTGTGCGAGTGCTTCGGGACCACGGTGACGGGGCGAATAACCCCTGTTCCAGACACCGGCGCCTTAAGCGACCACATGCTCAGCCTTACGGTCATGTCGTCTCCCCTAGCGCGCGAATAATACGGAGAGTTTGAAGACGAATCTCAGCGCTGACGCGGTTGAGTAACCGGTCACCGCTCCCCATCATGCCGGGTCGTTAGTTAGGGTATACCCAGCGACGACGAGGGCCGAGGAACCGTCATCTATATTCATAGCATACATATACAGCGCTCGAAGAAGCAGGCAGGCGGGTGATGTTATTACGCGCCTGGCGCATCTCAGGTAATTGGAAGCGGTAGGCTGTTCGGCCCGTTCGCCTAGCACATGCCACCGAGTTAGCCCGAAACACGACTACGAACATTTTCTCAGTATTATTGAAGCTTGGGGATTGTCTAGATGAGACGATGGAGGATTCGGGTAGCATTTATGTAGATAATATCGATGCCTCTGCTCCCTAGTGCCCTTCTGCACGAGACAATACGGAGGATATGCACCGTATTGGATGGGAGACCCGGCGAGGAGCTCAACGTGGCTTAACCGAAACCGGTCACATCTTATACTTGTGATGCTGACTGAATACAGAGCAAATACAATTCCGATGGCGGTGTATAGAAGGCGGGAAGGCAAGATGTTATGTTTCGAAGGTGAGGGCGATTGGCGTTGCTCCTGGTTAGGCTAACGCCAATGTTGATAGTAGGTTATAGTGCTCTCAAGCATAAGTTAGCCCCAGAGAGCAGCGTAGTAACAGTAACACATTTAGGTACTGACCGGCCTTTACTCGTTCCTATCCCCGAGGCAAAGGAGCACCTAAAAAGCCGTTTACGAAAATAGAATACGTCCAGGTGCAGCAAGCTTTTGGTATCCCCGATGCGTCCCTGTTCCATTGGGTCTTCTTCGGGGTTTGGGGAAACGGGCTCAACAAGTTCCTGCACGATCACAACAGTTAACAGTTGGAGTTTTGGAAAAATGATTTTGTGACCGTGACCTGCAGATAGATGTGACCTGCAGATAGATCGATGGCGGGTTCCCCAAGACTTGAACCCCTCGCGTTCATTCGAGACTTGCCCTTTTTGGGCACCAAGAGCGCCATGATTGGACGTGAAACTTGCACCAGAGACTTGGCAGCTACCCATCTTGTCCTGTCCCGTCCTGTGTTGTCTCGTTGTCTCGCCCATCGTCGGGCAAATTTGACCCAACTTGCTGCTGTATCATCACTTCTGCATCATGACAGCTCGAGACGGAGGTCCACTAGAGAACAAGAAACCGCCCGCACCCCGGCCGCGGACCCGAGTTATCTCGCACTACTCACATCATCTACATCATCTACATCCAACGTAAAACTCATCCTTTTAGGTCATGACATACCGTATAAACGTAACGGATCATGGAGATGGTGGCAGCAGGGCTTATTGTTGGTCGGTCGCCTGAGTCATCATCACGCCACGGCGCAGGCCGGATATAACAAAACCATCCATTCCCATTCGCACATGCGCATGCTCGCAGAATGCACCAGGGAAAAAGATCGATCCATCACTCAGCAAGCAACATGCCCGCTTACTTATGCATTTGTTACTTCGTGCCCGGCTACTCGGTCTACCCGGCCTATCCGTTCCATCCGTGACATTGCCGTCTGCGATCCATTCGTTTCCGACCAACAGAGCCAACCACTTATCTACCTTGAGTGCGAGTTGGGTTTCATAGCTTTCGCCAATCCACGGGGTTACATCGACCCCCTGTCTCTCCTCGTAAGGAGCAAAATTAGTGTGGTATTGTCTGTCATTAAGCTGACGCAGCTGCCAGAACACAGTCTTGTAGCGCAGTCACCAGCACTCAAGCGATAAGACTTAGTAGAGTAGATGTGTTCTATTTAGTTTTGCAGCTTTCTGCGCTCCCGTCATCCCAGGCGTCGAGTGCCTTCGACGTTCGGCAGTGGCAAGACAAAGACTTGCGACGAAGGACGATATTATACGCCCGACGAAAAAGGTCATCCGCCTACACGTTAACCCATTCGGGCCCGCTGACATTCCTCAGAGGCATTAGTATAGGGCCTGACGGGCCCAAGAGGTAGTATTCCAGCCCGTACGTCTCGTTAAACCCGGCGTGAAACATGGCCATGCCGGTATCCGCTGTCAAACTCCCCCGGTTAAGACAATATTTTACAAGTATGCAGGGTATTACACAGGTGTCAGTAACTTCAGGAACTTTAGGCAGCAATATGCGCTTCCTACCAAGTCAAGTGATTGTCAAGCCCGGGAACAAGCCGGGGCTATCGGAGGGTATGTTATGCTAACGTGCCACTGGCGAATGAACCGCCGGCGAGTACATTCAAGTAGCCCGAGTGAAGAACGGGTCTTGGGTCAAAACCCAGGTCTGCATATGTCGTGCTTGTTCTCAACGTCACTAGTTCGGTGCCGTTTTCGGGCCTAGCAGCGTCGGCTCCCGACGCCGTGGCCAACTCTGCCAAGTGCTGCAAGGTCTGGTCCGCGGTGGATTGCGCCGTGGAAGGTCGCAGCCGTTCCGTGATGCGATCTCGTATTATGCCGTCCCAAGTAGACGGAGCCAGGTTGCGCTCTAAGAGATCTTTGAGTAAAGGTGTCACTTCCTCGCGTGTTTTGTCCAACCTAGCGAGCTCTAAGAGCGATAAAGTGGTAAGGCAAAAGAAATGGTGATTGAGGGGGCTAAGCAGCCCTATGTTGTCGAGCAAGAGAGCCACGGACTCCTTACACGCCCAGATCACGTCCTTGGATCTCGCATTCGTCTGGAACAGGTAGGAAAGTAGCCGGCTATGCCAATACACAAGATTCAGTATAGGGTGTGAGGCAGGTGTTATATTTGCTGGAAGAACCTCGCGGAAAAGTTCTATCGCCAGATTGAAGAAGGAGTTCAGTATCGGAACAGCCCCTGCATCTGGCGAGAGCGCTTGAGGAGGCGCGAGAGAAACCGGCGCAAAATGGCCTATTATATTAGAGAGGCCTGGAGAGAAGAGCAATCAGTACCTACAATCCCTTTGACAAGAACTTGACACTCACGTGTAAGATGATATACACTCTCGCCGAGCACTGACACGAGCCCGGGGAGTATTACCACACTGTCATTGGGTATAAACAACGGGCTTGCAGTCGACACAGCGTTCCATCTATCTAACATCACAAGAGTCCACCACGTGCGAAGGGCGATGCTTTCATCCGAGTCGCCCTGCACATGGGAACCAGCGTCGAGGCTGGCCATGTGAAGTCGCATGGAGTATGCTAATCCTACAGCACGTCCTAGAATGGATGCTTTCGAGGGCCCACCATGTTCGCCCTTCAAGGACGGCGGGCCATAATTATCAGTGGCAATGGCCATCAATATCAAAGTCTGCAGATGAACAAGGTTTGCAAGGGAGTTTCGAGGAGGTGACGGGTCGGACTCCCACTCGGCCACAATCCGCGTGGTCGAGCTAATGTCGCCGGTGGTATATAAACCTGGTGCCGAGACACAAGACTGCATTGTACCATAGAATGCTTCTATGAACGCGTCTTGGAGGAGAGCTGGGCATTGCGATAGCTGGGCTTCAACGCGCTCTTTGGTGCCCGCAAGAAACGGGAAACACGGGTGCACGACATTGAGATACACCCCAAAGGCATCATTAATCAATTCTTTCGGGGCAATAGAATGGTTCAGGTCGATGGGCATCTCATCCAGCGAAGCAGCCGTTCGAGATGGGGTATCAGCATCCGGACGGGGAAGAGGTTGCGGCGCCAACCCGTTCGCCGAGTATGGCGTCCCTTTAGGGCCATTCGTCGGAGTCTGGTAGGGCTGGATTGGTCGCGGCTCCGTGTTCCAATTCCCTTGTCGTGATGGATTGGGCGTACCGAAGTCGGCACCTGATATACTAGAGTAGGGTCTTTTCCGACTGTTCTCATCCTGCTCCGCAGATGGGGAGAAAATATCCGAGGATTCGCGCCGACCGCCTCCTAGAAGCTCTGACAGGTCAAGGCTTCCCTCGTTAGCCAGCTTTCCCTCGATGTGGTGTATCCGGTCCGCTAGCTCTTTGATGTAGCCCTTACTTGGGCCACGCTTCTGGGGTATTCTGCTAAAGAGGCAGCGGATTGACGATCGCCGGCAATTAGAACATGGCTCTTCGCCAGTCTCAGACGCGGCGTCGCACTTGACCTTCTTGCGACGGCATTCATCACAGGCGCGAGACACCTTGGATCGCTTCCTTGGTGGAATATTGTCTTGAACGTTGTGATGAGCGTGTGATGTGTACTGTTGGGCCAGCTGGTCCAGGGCTCCGTGCGGTTGGAGCAGAGGACGTTGTTGCTGTGACGGCTGTGGTCGCTGTGAGGAAATGGGCGGGGGCGGTTGCTGACCGGGAATGTACTGCTGGTGTATTTGTTGGTCGTGGTGTTGCGGCTGGTTGGGGAGATATTGCGGTTGTTGTTCGAGCGGTGGCTGCTCGTTGGATAGGAATGGGGACTGGGGGGATTGTTCGTGGGGTTGCTGTAACGGCTCTTCGGGGTGATCAACAGAGGGCTCATTAGTTAGCACGGGTTGCTCGACATGCGGCATGTGCTGATCGTCGTGGTTGTTGAGGTCATGTGGCAGCTGCTCGTTATGCTGTTGGTCTTGTTGGTGCTCGTGGTGAGGATCATGGTGTTGCTGCTGTTGTTGTTGTTCTTGGTGTTCGGGTTGAATGTGCGCTTCGTGGGATTCATGCTGCACAATGCCGTTGCGCAAGCCGGCATCATCATTCGGACTCGGGTGATGGCTAGACTCGTCGAGGATAGACGTCATACCGTGGCTCAGGTCCTGGCTTAGGTCTTGACTCAATTGCGCAGCTATCCGTAGCTCCTCGGCACTAGTAATGGCAGGGTTCTCGGTCTCCGGCTGAGGCGATGCGTGGCCTTGTTCTTGCTGGTGCTCATGTTGATGTTCACGTCGGTTCTCATGCTGGTGTTCGTGTGGTTGGGCTGGCTGCTCGAGATGGTGTTGCTCATGACCGGCGGGTTCGTTAGTGTAGAACGAGGCCGTATCCTGAGCCTCGGCTACGGGCGAAGGATACTGTTGTAGCACACTATCATCTTGGATATCTGGCTTGATGTCATGTTCCAAAGAGTCAATGCCAGGCATGATGGCGGGCTCGATGCCTGGCTGACTGGGCCAGACACGCGTCAGGCGATGCAAACGCCAACCAGAACAAGAAGTTACAACTGAAGAGGGCAGCCAAATAAATAAATGAGTATATATAGACGACGACTATACGGCTAGGTTTCGCAATGTCGGCGCGTTGGTCAGGCCGTGGTGGAGAGACGACAGGGTGGAACGATTTCACGGGGGATCAATCACAATGGGAGTTGCGACAGCGCTCAACAAGCCAGCGAGGCGATCAGATATCCTTCCTACTCGGACACGCATTAGAGGACTATGAAATACACGATGATGCAGGACATGCAGTAGACAGACGTCCGGTACGCAAAAGTCATCATCTGCGACGTGTGGAGCAGAGGCAGAGGCAGAGGCAGAGGCAGAAGCAGAAGCAGAAGCAGGACATGACGCAGGCGTATAATGCCCACAGGCACAATAAACCAGCACCATGGCTACATAGCTACAACTGCGGAATCATACTTGCGTAGTTGAAGGATGGGGGGACGAGGGGAGGGTATTGCGACAGAGCGCGACGAACCTCTTGACGATGGCCCCAAGTCACGCAAAAAAGGACGCAAGGAAATGGTTCCCACGTCGGAAATGGTGGTGGACTTTGTCTTGGGCCAGAAATGGGACTGGGACTAGGGCTCCGGGGGGCGGCGCAGACGGAAGAGGAAGAACTCGAACAGCCGAAGCCGTGGATTTGGGAGCCGGCGAATTACTTTTTCCCTGTGAGATGGCAATTACCTAGGAACAGCCCGTTGCAACGGAGCTCCAGACAAGTGCAGATGGGAGGGAGAGGAAAAAGAATTTTGCGCGAGGAATAACTAGGTCGTGCCCAGGCGTTGGGTCGGCGTTGCGAGGCGCAAAACCTTAGATAGTAGGTACTTACCTTAGGTAGGTAGGTAGGTAGCTGCCACTGTAGCGCTGCTGTAAAGTACTACCTAGGTAAGTACCTAAGTAGTAGGTATTGAGGAGAGCGCAGATAGTGCACACGCTCAGGTGGTTTCAGCTCCCTCGTCGGTGGGTACGCGTCCTTAGTAATCAGCCCACTAAGGTGTCCGCACTACGTCAGTCAATACCTAAGTAAGTAAGTAGGTACTTAGGTAAGGTACCCTGGTAGGTACAGTACCTAGTACCGGTCGGGATCCCACGTTGTACTCCTACGGGACGTACTGGACTTGGACATGGATGACAAGAGAGATAGATCATGGATGCCGCAACAACACACTTGGGTTGTCCACTGAGACAATTGACAATTGACAATTGGTGCACACAGTCATTGGAGTTGGAAACTACTGAACGAGAATACCATATTCCTCTGCTCCGTCGAAGCGAGCTGACAAAAGCTGCCTTATTCCCAGCTCTCACCGTGCACGCCATAATCATCTCCGAACGGGCTGTCCAAGACCCATGCAACTCCAACTCACTATATCTTCGTCTTCCCTCATGCTGCATTGCCACATGGCATATATTAACCTCCTACCGAGCCGTGTCCACGGCCATTATTGAATGCCCGAAATGCCACGCTTGCAACGTCACTCTCCTCGCGAATTGACGTTGGGGGACCGTTTCCCCTCATCTTCCAGCCCGCTGCTTGTCCATGCCAGTTGCTTCGATGCTTGTTCGTCGGTGGTTGTCTGGCCGAAACGAAACATCTCCAGTTGCTGGACAATGCTTGGGCGTTGTAGAATCACCGTAAACCATGAAGCGTAAAACATGGCGTCCCTGGTCGGAGCTCCACGCACAACCCCTCGTAGGCTCATGCATATTCACCCTCGGTGGCTTCCTGCTCCTCTTTTCTCTTTGACCAGAATCCCTTGCCATAGCTGACAAGTATCTCGCTTCCTTTGGCAATGCCAACGGCACCAGCCTTCGCGGGGGCATTCTTCCCCGCAGGCAGGACGAATACACCCACTGCAACCTGCAGCGTCAGGAAAGTGTCCCGCACATGGTACGATAATGTGTCTTCTAGCACTCACTACATTGTTGGCCACTTCGCACATCCCAGCACTGCCGGAACTCGGCGTTAGGCCGTTCGCGGACGCCACGATAATCATTGACAAACCGTGCCTCGTTCCCAGCCTTCTCGGCATCAACAGCAACACCCGTCTCCCTACTCAACCAAAGGTCATAATCCGATTTATCGTAGGTGATGCAATGAGGCGCAAGGGATGAGTGGACAAGGCCGTAATAAGGTAGAATTAACGTGCCCGGTTCGAGGTGACGGGCCGCAAACAGACCGGCCTGGCCGTTCGCTGGATGAGAGGGTTCATTGATGGGGACTATCCTCACCAGCGAACAAGGACCCCGCGGGAAACTCGATGGTATCGTTGCCGTAAGGTCTGGCGAGCGGGTTCGCAGGGACTCTTTCTGTGCCTTGGTGAGATGGGGTGCGAATGAAGGTTGTGATAGGTACGGGACCGATGATGGCCAATTCTTGGGTATTGCGTCTCTACTCATTGTGGGCACGCGACTCCCCCACAACCAGATATTTATGACAGATATTCGATGTCTTCCAAAAGCCGGGTAATAGGCACGCTTCATCGGAGAGGGCTATGCGAGTCTAAAGCGAATTCAAATCGATGTATCAAACATGATTTCTAGTGTGCGTGGCATGAGTATGTCTTGAAGATGTGGAGAGGACTCTGTGGCATGAGTCACTCAGCCCTTCTTAAGAGAGATGCACTACGGCAAGTATAATGTGTTTCCAAATGAAAGCGTGAAGTTATCTCGATCTCGATATTTGCCCTTCAAGACTAGTTGGTAAAAGAAACAAGCAATTGCTTACATGACACATGTAACGGGAAGAATTTTTGGCAGCAGGCGGTATACTTACCTAGTCAGTCGTGGGGCTGGCAATGCTCTCGATTTGGTGTGGTTTCCCGAACAGCGGTAGTATATCTCCCTCGATTGTATAAGTGAAGAAAGATAGAAGATGGCACATCGCTCATCTTCAAACCCCTCATATGTACACTCTGACTAAGTACATCAGATACGATCATTCTCGAGGAGAGTAGTCTGTAGTAGCTGAAAACAGTAGTACTGGTATGCTTAAGCATTTCCTGTCGGTAAGTAAGATGCACACCCCGCTATGCAGTCATCATTTCCTAGCGAGGTAAGCGTAACCATTCATTTGGCTCTGTTTCTCCATGCATTTGATCTACGCTCGACCATGACGCTCCACACGGGTAGCTCGATGGGACACGGCAGTCAAGATGACATCCTACCAAACCCTCGACACATCTCGTGTTCATCCTCTAAAATTTATCGGGATCATATATCGGGGCTTTGTTACGACTGCCAGTTTGCAGATAATAGTATATGTCAAGTTATCAACTCCAGATTGCTTGTCATATTTAATATACGATGGACGTCGTTCACAAGACCATGTCTGGTGAGGCCGAAATTGCAGCATGCTCGGGGCTTGAAACCTCCAAGGACAATCTTCAACCTGCTTCGCCTCAACTTCGAATCGATCCCACTCTCGAGAAACGCGTCGTGGTATGATTACTGGAGTCTTGTTGTCTAGATTTCTCTCGTGCTGATGGTTTCGGTGCTCTCGCAAGCTCCTATATACTCTCGAAATATGTGAATGCTTCATGTATCCAACAATTACTAACTTCTTAATCGCGACAGAGAAAAATCGACCTTTATTTAATTCCTTTAGTAATGAGCCTTTGTATGTATACTCTAGGCGACGATGCGAACAAGGTAGCTGACAATAGCTAGATCTGGTAGCGTTCCTAGACAGATCCAATATTGGAAATGCTCAGGTTGCCGGAATGGTAATTCTCTCCTTCTCACAATACTATGTGGTAACTTCAAGAACCGTGCCGATATTCACATCAACACTAGGGCAAAGATTTGGGTCTCAGAGATGACCAATATCAAGTAAGCGAAGCATTTGGCACTGCCAGCGATCTTGAATGGGGGTTTAACAAAGCATGCAGTGGCTTTTAACAATATTTTATATTCCCTATAGTCAGTGAAAATGCGTCCCAGCCTTTCCCATCCGATCCGATCGATATATCCTGACTCTTTTCGTCGCAGTCGTTTTCGAGTGGGCTGCATTGATGTGGAAAGTCGTACCGCCGTTCGTTCAATCCTACACATGTCTATAAACTATAACCAGTGCTGACTATAGTGAAAGGCATCGGTGGGCATTCGCCTGTGTCCTAGTCTGGTGAGGTCTTGTTACACTAATTCCCCCAAGGGACCAAGCTTATATATGCCTTAGGGGCACGGCGTCAACTCTGCAAGCTGCTGCGTACAACTGGTCCGGTTTATTAGCCAGCCGCTTCTTCCTAGCCACGGCCGAGGCCTCCTTCGCACCTGGGATTCCGTATCTGCTGTCCTTCTTCTACAAAAGGAATGAGCTGGGGATACGATGTGGTTTGTACGTCTCTGCCGCACCACTCGCCACTACGTTCGCAGGGGCTCTAGCGTACGGCATCACATCAGGTCATCCTGCCATCGCCAATTGGAGGCTGCTATTCATCGTAGAAGGGATCCCTTCGGTCCTGCTCGCGTTCGTTGCGTTCAAGTATATGCCTGATTCGGCAGATACCGCTTACTTCTTAAACGAGGAAGAGAAGCAGGTCGCTAAGACACGGGCACTACAACAAACGGGTAGCGAGGGCACTGCACGGATCGGGCACGTCGATCTAAAAGAGACCTTTCACACCCTCAAGGACATCAAGACGTGGATCTCGCCACTGATGTACTTCAGCTGCAACGGTAGGTTGGGTCCGTGGAAGAATAGATCATCATGAGCTCACTCTAGTTCGTCGCCAGTTTCGTACAGCAGCTTACCAGTTTTTCTCCCGGTTATCCTCCAGAACAGTTAGTATCTCTGAGTCTTTTATTCCCGATTCGGCAAACATTCAAAAGTCTGCTCCCCATGTGCCATATGCTCCCGAAACACCGTATGCACGAGTCAATCTTGTCCCGAAGACGGTTTTTTTTTTTTTTTTTTAACTCTTAGTCTCCCACAGTGGGCTTCACGGCCGTCAACGCCCAGGGACTCAGTGCACCACCGTACTTCCTCGCCTTCATCGTCTGTGTTACGACTACTTGGGTTGCGGACAGGACCCAACAGCGCGGAGCTATGCTTGTCGGGCTTTCCTTGGTTGGAGGCGTTGGGTATATTCTCCTCGCGACGTGCAAGAGCGTCGGGGTGAGATATTTCGCGGTGTTCTTAGCAGCCGCAGGCGTGTTCTCGTGCATTGCTAATATCCTCCCGTGGACAATTAACAGTACGCGTTTCCCTAGTTGCTTGGTTCTAATCTCGGCCTAGGCTCTTGCTCCCCTATGCTCCTAATAACCGAGTGGATGAGTCACAATCTTCACCGTAAAGAGGTGGTAGCTAATTCTCGGATTGTTATAGACCAGGGCAGCGATTCTAAACGAGGCGCCGGCATTGCGTTGCTGAATATCATCGGCCAAGCCGGGCCGCTGTTAGGCACGCGAGGTAAGCAATTTCATCTGTTCTACCCTTTTGCGAGGGGGAGAAACATGTCTTAGGAGCTTTCCGGCGCTTCCCCGCAAACATTCACGGATCACGCTCGAGGTGGCGATGGCTAACCCCAGACGCTGCAGTCTTCCCCGAGAGTGAGAAGCCGTACTTTGTCAAGGGCATGTGGATCTGTGCGGCCTTCATGCTCTTCAATGCATTGCTCGCCCTCACACTTCGGTTTTATCTCGCGTGGGAGAACAAGAGGTTCGAGGAAAAGGATGCGGAGAGCAGACGGAACGGAAATATAGCCAAATCAGCCTCGGCCGAATTCGAGAACGAGGGTTATGGGTTTAGGAATGTTTTGTGAGAATTACATGTCATCGCATACCCATCATCGTGTACCGATAGTGTACCATGTTGTTAGCGAAAAAGTCCGTCTCCATAAAGGAAAATAGGATGCTTTAGGGAGTGCTCCCAGGTTTAAGAGGCCGAGCTGACTCGATGACACCGTGTCCCTGTGGTCGTTTTAATGAAACAGCGGCGAGTCAGAAACGGCTTGCCTCGACGTCGAAACCCGTTTTCCCGGATCGTAGTTCCGGCATCTGCATATATGCTTATTCTACAGTACGGTGCAGAATCTAAGCATTCGGATCAGGGAGTTAACCTAGTCCTACGTAGTCTGGAAGCCAGAAACAAGATATTGTGCGATCTCCACTGACAGACGCTTCAGGAGATGATCATCGTACAGAACCCAGGAACTTGGCTACTTGGCGAGTTAGACGGCTGGCTGAGAGACAGCTCCGTTGTTTTACGTGCACTAGCTACCGTAGCCGGCATTCGAGAGGCGAATCCTTGCATCCAGACCAAGAGATATGCAACACGGCAGCACGTACATGGCCATCTCATTGCCCATTTCCCATTTCCCATTTCCCATTTCCCATTCCCAATTCCCATTCTCCTGCATTGCCACCCCTCTTCGTCCTCCCGCCTTTTGTCTTGCGACACTCGGAACAGGCTCGGAATACGGCAGAATAGGAGGGTGTTCGGACGTTGTCATCTAAGTAGACAGATTCCATTTCTTTCATCGGCGCTCCGCAAGCCACAGGAGATCCCTGCGCAACATCCTTCCCCCTCCCGCCCCTCCCCCAATCGCATCATCACCCCGCCACTTACGCAGTCCACTTACACAGTCCACTTACACCACCGATACCACACATACCAGACCTGCAAATACTACTACTGTACGTGCAACGCCCGGTCCCGAGGTCGGTGCTGAGCTGCCGTGGCCGGAGTCTGGGGACCTAACCCAGCGTCGTCGACGGCTGCAGCTGCACCGCTTTCCGTCGGCTCGTAATCGGTGGATAATGCGACGGGTCGCTGGTCGTGGTCGAGAGAGCTTGCCGAGTACAACATTTTTTTGGCGAGCTAAAACGCAGACACGGCCGCATTGGGTCTTGGAACCGTGAGCTCATTTGCGCGCGCGCACGCAATTTAGTACGTACCTACATGCAGAACAGACGCCCGACTTCTAGCTCGTGCCCCGCCTTGCAAAGCATACCTAAGTACCTACTTAGTAGGTAGGTGGACGAGAGTACGGTGTGACCGAGACGGCTGCGGGCGGGATGGAATCTGGCCATGGCCCGGCAGGCGAGCCGCCACAACACCCACAACAACAACAACAACATCCACAACAGCAGCAGCAGCAGCAACCGCTAAACCAGGCGCCACAGCCCGCGCACCCGCATAGCGAAGAAGAAGAAGAAGAAGAAGAAGAAGAAGAAGACCACCACCACCACCAACCACACGACACACGCGACACCCCCGCCGAGGACGTCCCCCTCCCGCTATTCGACCATCCGAGCCCTACCTCGACCATCCGCGGCCCCGACGAGCCGCCCGCCGACGCCGACGCCGACACTGCCACGCCCGTCCAAGCACAGGCAGAACAGCAGCAGCAGCAGCAGCGGCGGCAGCAGAATGGCGGGCCGAGCATCAGTAGCGTCGACCGCCAGCGGGGCTTCAGCGGGAGCACCAGCAGCAGCAACGTCGACCCCGCCGACCGCGTCTTCCCCATCCGCTCCGTCATCAGCGTCGACCAGTCGCAGCCGACGCCGTGGGTGCTCTCGCGCGATCCCAGCGACGTCGACTACTTCCCCCGCCCGGACGCCACGTGGGACGGTCGCCGTCGCCCGAGCACCCCCCACGTCACGACCGACGTGTCAGTCTCGAGCGCGCCGTCGCAGCCGTCGCAGCCGTCGCCCGCGAACGACAGGGTCCCCTCGGGCTCTCGATACCCCCGCAAGAACACCGTCGCCTCCCCCACCCCCTCCGACTACGTCGGCACGCTGTCCCTCTTCAGCGACGCCGCCTCTGACGACGGCCCGCGCGGGACGAGCGAGTCGGGCGCTGCGTCTTTCGCAGACGGTCGAGGTAGCCAGGCTGATGATGCGCGCAGCAGCACCGCCGGCGAGCGGGGCAGCGAGGGCTTCATGACTACCCGGTTCCGACACGTCATGACCGACGACGGCCATGCTATCGTTGCCGGCCGCGACGGCACTCTGCAGCGTTGCGAAGACGAGCCCATCCACACCCCCGGCGCCGTGCAGGGCTTCGGCCTCCTTGTAGCCCTGCGCGAAGAGGCCGACGGCCGCTTCTCCGTGCGTATAGCGAGCGAGAACGCCAAGCACGTCATCGGCTGCTCGCCCTCCGAACTCTTCGCACTCGGGAGCCTCACCGACATTCTGTCCGAGGAGCAGACTGACAATCTGCTCGACCATATCGATTTCATTCGCGATGAGGAGTCCGACCCCGCCATCAGTGGCCCCGATGTCTTCAGCATCTCCTTTCGGCCCCCCAATTCGAAGCCGGTCAAGCTGTGGTGTGCCATGCATGTCAACCGGAGTCACCCCGACCTCGTCATCTGCGAATTTGAGCCCGAGGATGACCAGCGGTATCCCATTCGCCCGCCGGACGAGATCGTCCCCGAGGTACCTGAAGACACTCTCTACCAGAGACCGACGTCCGAGCAGTTGCACGAGAGCACCGAGGTTAGTAGCAAGCCTCTTCGGGTTCTCAGGAGCGCGCGCAAGAGACGGGGCGAGGCCGGTGCTATGCAGGTCTTCGATATCATGTCCCAAGTCCAGGAGCAGTTCGCATCCGCCCCGAACCTGGAGAGATTCCTGAAGATACTCGTAGGCATCGTGAAAGAACTGACGGGCTTTCACCGCGTCATGGTCTACCAGTTCGACGCCGCCTTCAACGGCAAGGTGGTTACTGAATTAGTCGACCCGGTCCAGACGCGTGATCTGTATCACGGCTTGCACTTTCCCGCATCGGATATTCCCAAGCAGGCCCGCGAGCTCTACAAACTCAACAAGGTCAGGCTGCTCTATGACCGAGACTTGGATTCAGCGAGGCTGGTCTGTCGCACCATGGAGGACCTGGACAAGCCGCTCGATCTGAGCCACGCATATCTACGAGCCATGTCCCCCATTCACCTGAAGTATCTCGCCAACATGGCCGTTCGGTCATCCATGTCCATCTCGATCAACGCCTTCGGTGAATTGTGGGGGCTCATATCGTGTCATAGCTACGGCTCCAAGGGAATGAGGGTATCATTCCCCATTCGCAAGATGTGTCGCATGGTGGGAGATAACGCATCACGAAACATCGAGCGTCTTTCCTATGCTTCTCGTCTCCAGGCTAGGAAACTCATCAACACAATGCCGACCGACAAAAACCCCTCCGGTTACATCATTGCTTCATCCGATGATTTGTTGAACCTGTTCGATGCCGATTTTGGTATGCTATCTATAGGCGATGAAACCAAGGTCCTCGGCAAGATCGCGCAATCACAGGAAGCATTGGCCCTGCTCGAATACCTCCGTCTTCGGAATTTCACCACCGTCCTCACGACGCAAGATATCGGCCAGGATTTCCCCGACCTCCGGTACACGCCGGGATTCACCGTCATCGCTGGTCTGTTGTATGTGCCACTTAGTATAGGCGGTCACGACTTCATCGTCTTCTTCCGCAAGGGTCAAGTTAGAGAGGTGAGATGGGCAGGCAACCCGTACGAGAAAACAATCAAGGAGGGCACTGCGGGTTTTCTCGAGCCGCGGTCCAGCTTCAAGGCGTGGCGCGAAACGGTCGTCGGCAAATGTAGGGAATGGTCTGAGGAACAAGTAGACACCGCTGCTGTACTTTGCCTTGTATATGGTAAGCATACACCAATTACTACTCCTGCATCTGAGGCACATCCAGTATATATGGCGACTAGTGGGTGACTAACGTATCTGCGCAGGTAAATTCATCGAGGTTTGGCGGCAGAAGGAAGCCGCTCTTCAAAGCAGTCGACTCACGCGCCTCTTGCTAGCTAATTCTGCCCATGAAGTACGCACCCCTCTCAATGCCATTATCAATTATCTGGAGATTGCCCTGGAGGGATCGCTCGATCAAGATACACGCGAGAATCTAGCAAAATCCCATTCCGCCTCTAAATCGCTGATTTATGTAATCAACGACCTTCTCGACCTTACCAAGACGGAAGAGGGCCGGGAGTTGGTGAAGGACGAGATCTTGGATTTGCCTGCGTGCATCTCGGAAGCCACGGAACCGTTCAAGGTCGATGCCAAACGGAAAGGCTTATCCTACGAGGTCATCCAACACCCGGGGCTCCCCAGATATGTGCACGGTGACTGCCGTCGGGTACGACAAGCTATAGTTAACGTAATTTCAAACGCCGTGCAAAACACGGCTACCGGATCTATCAAGGTTGAATGTTTCGTCGTCGAGGTGCGCGAGTCTCGGGTTCGGGTCGAGTTCGGCGTGCAGGACACCGGCTGCGGCATGAATAATGAGCAACTCGACAATCTGTTTCAAGATCTCGAGCAAGTCAGCAGCGCCGACCCCGGCGAGTCGGAAGCACTCGACGCGCCTCTCGAACAGGCCAGCGAAGGCCGCACGTTGGGTCTTGGCCTGGCTGTCGTCGCGCGCATACTACGCAATATGGATGGCCAGTTACGGGTCAAATCGGAAGATGGCAAAGGTTCCAGGTTTGTCATCCAGTTCCCGTTCGAGCTGCCTAGCAGCGAGGTGCTTGAGAAACTCGGCGAGAGTGACGCCGCCGTCGACACGGCCTCGGATACGACGACTTTGGCTTCTGTGACTAAGGCTCTACCACCCACCCAAGCAGATGAAGTTATACTTATCGATCAGGGAAGTGCAAATACAACCAACCCATCTAGCCGGCCCATCACCGAGTCGCGTCGAAGCCTCGACGAAACGAACAGTATCACTAGCTTCAGAAGCGTCAAGAGTGGCGGGAGCGGCGGCGCTCGCAGCAACAAGAGCGATGCGGATCGTTTGATTGACGCAATCCAAACCCCGTTGGCCCTTAGTGAGCCCGACGAGGAGGCGACGCATATCCGGCGGGTGAACTCCAAAGGGCGGTCACACCGTTCAAACCTAAGTACTTCATCACTGCCTAACCCCGAGGTTTCACAGCAACCCATACCCCCAACAACCGTTAGTGAGAAACATCCGCTACTATCTCAGTCAACTACGGACATTGTTCAGCTCCCCGAAGAGCGGCGTGGTGTGTACCCTGTCGAAGGCAGCATCGCTCCGATCAAGCCCGTGAAGATCCCCGACGAGTATCTTGATCAACCCACAGGGCCTCAGACAGGCCAGTCTTCGCGAGTCTTGTTTGAAATACCCGAAAAACCTACTCGAAAAAAAGACAAGACTAAGGCGAGTGCACCTTCAAATGCTAGTCCCGACAAGTTGCGAGTGCTCGTAGCCGAGGACGATCCCGTGAACATGAAGATCGTCACAAAACGACTGGAAAAGGCCGGACATAGGGTTTATCCTGCGGTGAACGGCGAGGATTGTGTCGCGGTTCTTAAAGAAAAACCGAGCGAATTCGACATCGTCCTCATGGACATGCAGGTACGTAGACCAATCGCTTACGTCGAGAAGTTACTTTCGAGGAGAAAGCGAGGGTCAGCCGGGCTGACCATTCACTTTAGATGCCTATCGTTGATGGTCTCACGAGCACCAAGCTTATCAGGGAATTCGAGAAATCGGACGAGTACCCCGGGTTATCCGACTTGGGCCGCCTTCACGGGCGCATCCCCATCATCGCGGTGTCGGCATCGCTGGTTGAAAAGGACAGAACCATGTACACCGAAGCCGGATTCGACGGATGGATCCTCAAGCCTGTTGATTTCAAGCGTCTTCGCACTCTTCTCGACGGCATCACCAGCGATGAGGTGCGGGAGCGATGTCTCTATCAGCCCGGCGAGTGGGAACGAGGTGGCTGGTTTGCCCGCCGAGCGTTGCCGGCATCAGAACAGTAGCGCGAATATAAAGAAGCCTCTGCACAAGCTGCTTCTAACGAACCGCCTGCGGATTCCATAACACAGTAGGACGGTGATCTACTTCCCCAAACCACCCTACGCGATCTCTTGTTTTGCCGCAAGCGAACACAGAATATCATTATTCCACTCCACACTTTGGAGTATGAATCTTACATTATAGATAACGTCTACAAAATCTATACGTTTTGCAGGACGGTTTTTGCACGTTGCTACAAGAAGCAGATTGAGGCCCGAGTTGGGGCCATGGGCACTTCCCTCTTCTTGATACTAGATGCAAGTCTCTCTATCGTGTCAACGGGGTTAGCCAGCCGGCCAGTCAGGCCCGGAATAAAAGCGACTCTTGAAGTCCTGAGCAGACAAATTTAATTGTCAGCGTAGCGCATACATGTGGTGCTGGGCGATAGAAAAACGGTAAAAGTGAAGAGAAATGGGGGGTTGCCGTCTTCCTCACAAAAAGTGCATGCATTTCTTGGATATTTGCTGTTTCGCGGGGAGTTTCGGGGCAAAGATGGACTGGATAGACCACGCACAGCATACGAAGGCGCATACGCATATACATATTATACCGAGCATTCATATTTTAGGGCGCACGCGAGGCTGTTTGGTTATTTGTTTGTGTGGCTACGTCGACCTTAGCTCTACTCTTCTATTCTTTTTCGCTTCTTTTTCAGACGCGGAAATGATACACACATATAACTGGGGTAAAATACCTCGGGAACCTATTTATTCAGTAGTTATAATAAAACATACAGTGCTACAACTATTAATACTAATAGTAACATCAACTAAACAACCAAAATTTGTTTGTTTTCATGTGAACCTAGTATAGTACATATGCCTACACTCTAAGGCACTTCTTATCCGAGAACGTATCGCGAGGGACACCTCCTGTTTATTGATGTTGTCTATAGACAACAATCATGGACCAACTCTGTAAACAGCTTCGACGGTTTCTTTCTCCAAAAAGAAATATTCTCATTTTAGCTGCTTAAACAGATCACCACAACCTAAAAACGAAAAGTTTCCTCGAAGTAATGTGTCGCGAAAGCAAGTTGTATATTAATCCTCACCCGGTAGGTGTGGAAGAGTAAGAGGTTCGAGTTGGGCCATTTCTCCGACAAGAAGTTGAAAATAACAAATATAAGCTAGGTTCATGGCAACAGCTAAATGATCCATCTATCTGCACGCCGCATTAAAGTACATATCACTCATTACATATATTACCACGTTTGAGTTGATGCTTAGTTTCCATGCGTATAGGAGTATTTTATTGCGACGCTGTCTGCATCTTTCGTATTGCAAACCCCACTGAGTTCAGTTGCACCCCCGAGTACATACTAGCTACCTCTAGCCTGACCATCTATTAAAGCCACAATGGTAGCCTCTAGCACTTGGACCCGTGACAATATCTAATCTAGTTCGGAGCCGAGGATTGCAGGTCCCTTAGAAGTTAATGGAGATAGATTAAGTACCCTGTAATAAGTTATTTTTTTTGCTACCTTTAAAATGTTCGCTCTAACACTTGTTATTGCTACCTTTTCCTCAGTAGCGCTACTGGAACTAGTTATCATGCCCAGGTAGCCAATGAGCATTACCTAACTGATTGACTAGAGGACATGGGACCGTTTCCGCTTCGGACTCCAAGATCTAGCAGATTTAAGGTCTCGGCTCAGTAACTACCTTTGGGATTGACTCGCAATTATAGACACTAACTCTACAAATAATGGTTAGTAACGTGACCCTACTAGCAGCCTTCGATACTCCTCTTATTAAGTTAGTTGACTATTTATAACACCTAAAAAGGCTAACTTTTGTTGCCTAAGCTCCTTCACATTCTAAATTAAGAAGCGACTTAATAAATTTATCTGCGAGGTTCGCGCTGGCCACAGAGAAGACTTCGTGGTGACATTAACTGGAATAGTCGAAGTGGTCGAATCACTAGATGTTTAGGCACAACTGGAACGGGAATTCGAAGATGTTGGGATAGGCCCGCTATCGTGAAAGAGAATCACTAATACGTAGCCCAGTGAACCAAAGCGGCCCGAAACAAGATCAAATGGACGAAGAGGGACCAGCCAGAGTAGATCACTCATCGTTACATCTACCATTACATGTTAACTCCGTGTACGGCAGCTCTCGCCCGCTGCGTTCGACGTCATAAACGAGGAGTTTGAGAAGGAGCTCCGCAAACAACAGTCCAATAGGCGATTGAAGAGATCCTGAAATCACTCATGGTAGAGGTTATCGAACCTTCGACCCAAATGAAGTCTTTGACGGACCAAACCCGAGTTATCAAAAACTTATCTGTAAAGAGTACAGCGATCACCCAGGCGGCAAGCGACGACAACATTGAGAAAATCACGAAATTACTTAGCCTAGGGTGTATTGTAAATACAGTAGAGCGATAGCGGTACGTAAGCTGTTCTCTTTACATATCCTTAGGTAGCCTTTTTGACCTGCCTTTCTTTTTTTCTTTTCTGTTCTCTTTCACTTTTCCGTGTTGCCACTGCTGTATTGTGCCTAGGTAGTCGGCATTACCTGGTCGGCACTTAGCATACACGCCGATAGCGGATATCTTGCCATTGCTAACTCCCATTAGAATATAGTGTAGACCTAGACAGCGTCGATCTCGACGGCGATACCCAGGGTAAATAGCTACGACGCGTAGGGATACAGAATTATTTATACTGTCTAACGAAGTTTGTGCAGAGAGGGATCGTCAAGCACGAGAACAGGATCTAAACAGGACGCCAAATCAGCAAGGTGAATGGGACAACAGTTTCAAGTGTGGTGCAGACATACGGTATCTGGATTTCGAGCCGACGATCATCATGAGAGGTCCAAATTTAGAGTGCGACAGAGCGGCATAGCATCGCACAGCCATAATAGAAATATCGACAGTACTCCGTAGACTCCTTCTGGACTCCGGATCTAGACAACCTGGACCCATAAGTCCTACGCCGATAACAGAAAAATTGGTCATAAAATAGAAAAGGCGGTCGGAAAAGAAGTGTCTCAGGTCGGATTCTCGAACGTCAGATTCCAATAATCGAACGTTAAACTAGCTTTGTTTAGCCACGTCCTCACATACCTATACTAGCTGCTACAAACTATATTTAATTTGTATAAGATTTGCAGCAGGGGTAATAAAATAATAAAAAAATAAAAGATTAATAGTTTAGCTAGGTTATAGTTAAGCGGTTATAAGTACAAATAATTTATAAATATAATAAATTAATAATAGTTATTATTAAAATAAAAATATTAATAAATTTAAATTTAATTAAAATTATTTAATTTAATTAAATATAGCTAAATTAATTAATTAAATATAGCTAAAAAGCTATATATAAATTAATAAAATAATAATTAATAACGTTATATTAAAAGTTTATATTAACAAGGTTTTTTTAATAAAAAATTTATTAAAGCTATTTAATAAATAAAAAATAATTTAATAATAAAAACGCTCCGAAATTAATTAATAGCTAAATTTTTACTTAAATTATATAATAGCTTTATAAATTAATAATTTTTTTAATTTTTTTAAATTTAACGCCGCGGTATTAATTATTATTTTATTAACTTATAAATAATATAAGTTAAAACTAAAAGCTTTTTTAACTTAAAAGCAAAAAAGCTTAAGCTTTTAAAACCTTTTATTTAATAAAAACTTTTTTTTATTACTATTTATTATTTATTAATTATTATTTATTATTTATTAAATATATATAATATTATAACTAATAATTAAAATAATAACTAAAATAAAAACTACGTAAAATAAAAACAATTTATTAGCTTTTTTTTTTAAACAGCTATAAAAACGTAATAAAAAAATCAAAAATATACTAGCTACTTTTTAAACGGCTACGTTATTTGCTTAAAAAAAACGTAAATAAACTTCCGTTAAAAAATAAAAAATAAACCTAAGCAATTAATATAATTTATTTAACCAGCTAATAACTATTATTATTATTATTTATATTAAATTTATTTATTAATTATTATGTTATTTATATAAATTTTTTTATATAAATTTAATAATTAGTTTATTTTTTATATTAATTATTAATTTAAACCTAATAAATTTAAGTTTATATAAAAATATTTAAAATTAAAATAAATATAAAACTAAATAAATTTAAAACAATTAATATAATTACTATTAAAAATAATAATAAAAACCCGTTTATTAAACTTAAAGCTTTTTTAAATATTTTATATAATTAAAACTAAAGCCGGCTATATAAAACAATTTATTAATTATTAATAAATATAAAAGTTAAACTTAGCTTACGCTTTATTAATATTATTTTTAAAAAAAATTTTAACTATATAAAACAATTTATTAGCTATAGTAAATAACTATTAATTCCTGCTTTAAATTAAAAAAATATATTATAATATTAAATTTTTTAAAATAATTTTTAACTTAAATAAAATTAAAAAAACTTTATAATAATAATCTTTAACTTAAACAAAATTAAAAACATTTTATAATAAATTTAAGCTATTAACTACTTTAAAACTAAAACTTTAATAAATATATTAAATATATTAAAAATTTTAAATACGTTAAAAGTATTAAATAAAACAATTTATATATATATATAAATTAAAAAATAAATAAAAAATAAAAAATATATAGTAATAATTATTTATTTATTTATACTTAAAACAAAAAATAAATTAATTTATATATATTTATTTAATAATTAATTATTATTTATTTATATTAAAATATTAAATATAGCCGCGTATATATAATAAAAGCTAATAATTATAAAAGGGGTTTTTAAATAAAAAAATTAAAATTTTTATTTAAATCACTAAAAATTTCCCAGCTAAAATTTTAAACTAAAAAAACCTTTGTTTCACTTAGTTGTACCTCTTTTGCTAAAAACTCAAGCAAACTATATAAATAAATAAATTTTTTTTATTATAGTAGGTGTACTAAGGTCTGCTTTAATTTATATATAAATTAAGTGTAGATCGGAGGAGCTAAGCGTGTAGGTGGGGTGCCGGCTAGAAAAGGCTAGTTTAACGTTCGATTATTAGAATCTGACGTTCGAGAATCCGACCTGGAAGTGTTTCGGCCGCTTTTACTGTCTTAGGCTAGATCTCAACCTATTTTGTACATATCCGCATCGATTTCGAACAAGGTTGGCACCAACGTGATATTTTCTTAATACTTACACAGCCGCTGTCAGATTTAAGTAAGGGGTTAAAATGACAGTCCACATGGTGTAGATCACCCACTCATTATGGTAAGCGGTTAATGGTTTTCCGCGGAAAACGAGTAACCGCCGACCGTCCTCACTCGCACCTATTTTATATAGCACATAATAATTCTAGCAATGTTACAGAACACAACACACACTCAATCAATACAGACCAATTGAAATCGCTTAATTCTGACAGCCGCACCTTAAGAATTGATTTTCGGAAACTCATCCATGCTTAAAGATGGCCTGTCTGTCTTACCCGATACCAAAGTACTATGGAAGATTTTCGTTGATTGAAACATCTCGAACCATAGTATGAATATAAGTCCAACCGGCCGGTATACCATTGATATTCCTTGTAAACTCCTTGTATATTGTGTAGGGCTGCATGAGACTTTCACTGTTTCAATCACCCACAGCAGGGGGCTGTCCATGCATAGCCCCTGGGAGGATGTAGTGGGTAGAGGTTAATTATATCTTGTATCCCCATGCTCAACAACACAATTTAGGGCTTAGCTTACCTGTAGGACCCGACGACATGTCCTCCGCCTTAGTGTAGTCCGTCGAATCCTCCACTGGCAATCAATCTGTATATGGGGTTAGGACCAACGACGGGCAGCCCTGCCACTGGCCGCAATGGCTAGCCCATGCGGCGGCGCCGTTTACGGCGTAGAAGCTCCGTAATTGTTAGTGATTTATAAGGAGTTGAGAGGACGGCACTGGAAAGCACGAGGCGAATTGCCATTGGTGCAGTAGTTTTTACCTCACGAGTGCTTGTTAAACCTCTTGTTTGGGTATCCCAATTCTCCTCATGCACGGCCTACTACTCAGTTTAGTGACGTGATGGATGACGATCTAATGTTGTATCATGCGGCTGTGAAGGACGCACCGCAAGATCCTTTTCTGCCGAGAGAGTCAAGTTACGGTCCGAGTTTTCTTGACAGCTCTGCATGCCTTTGCGCGCTGCAGCAAATCAAGCAAGGCGACGAGGGGGCAAAGAACAATGATGCAGCATGGCAATGCATTGGAAATCAGACGCAAGGCGTATACCATGTGACTACGGGCAAATGGTTCGAAAGCCTACATGGCGGTCGCGAAGTCAGCCTTCCAATTTACGACGAATCGAACGGCCCTGACACGAGCAAGGCCCTGACATGGGATACAAGCAAAGACGCCTTTGTGGATGCCGATCCGGGGAAGCTTACACCATATGACGCGGCATGTACTGGTATCAATCAAACAACATTCTCTACGGCATTCTACGGAGCGTTTGCAGAAAAGGAAGCTGGTGATACGCTCGTATCTGCAGCTCCTTGCTGGCGCCCTGGTGGAGTTCCTGTTGAAATCCAGAATGTGACTTTATGGAGTTCTACCGGTTGCCCCCTAGGTTTTCTATGTTCGTTCGCCCTGGAGCTCGCTCAAGTTCACAATGCTAATAATGTACAGGCGCAAACAATACAGTGAACTCGCTTCCACAGTACTGCCCACCGATTACCGAGTGCCAAACTTCGAGGCTGTCAGGCGTTCCTTGCCAGTTCAACGGGGCAAACATAGGTATGGGCCCCTTCGAACCCGTCATCTGCCAGGAGGGGTACTACTGCCCTCCTGAATCCGGCGGTCGCAAAACACTACCTTGTTCGGCCGGGACATATTGTCAGCCAGGAGCTGCAACGCCTACTCCTTGTGCGGTGGGGAGTTATTGCCCAGAGAAATCTACGTACCAGGTCTTCCTAATACCGCTTATTCTTCTCCTAGCCTCAGATGTGATCATCGCCGTGGCGCTTATCTGGTATGTCATAAGGAGGAGGTTCCGAAACACGAGAGAAACGCATGGGTTGGCTAGATCGAAAGGCTTCAGCACCATCTCAGCAAGCATAACAGGCTATAAAGAGCTTCCTGACAACGCGGATCATGATCACGAGCTACTGCCGATAGATGCAACTTATATGCCCCGAGGGGATACCTGGGCCGGGTTTCAAGCTGCGCTCGATATACCAATACCTGTAAATTCGGACACCGAGGAATACGATCAGGGCCTTACGCCCGAGCTTCGAGCATTTGTTGATTCAATGCGAAAGGCAACGGATGCCTCACAATTCGGCCTCTCCTTCACCTACAACAACCTGAGCTTCCAACCTAAGGGCGCAGCTAAGCCTATTCTCCAGAACGTTACCGGATCTATAGAACGGGGCTCCCTCACGGCTGTTATGGGTGGTTCGGGAGCCGGCAAATCGACTTTCGTTAATGTACTGATGGGAAAGGCCACTAACACCGGTGGTTCAGTGATGGTGAATAATATTCCGGGCAAAATCAAAAGATATAAGAAGCTCATCGGCTATGTGCCACAAGACGACATCGTACTTCCCGAACTCACTGTTTACGAAAATATTCTACACTCCGCAAGGATACGCTTGTCGCGAACGTGGGCCAGCGCTGACATCAAAGCCCATGTCGACTCAGTAATAGACTGTCTAGAGCTGTCTCACGTGCGCAATTCCCTAGTCGGAAGCGTTGGGAAGAATTATATTAGTGGAGGACAGAGGAAGCGCGTGAGCATCGGTATGGAATTATCTGCTGCGCCGATGGCAATCTTCCTCGACGAACCTACAAGTGGGCTCGACGCTACGTCGGCATCTTCGATTATGCGGACGCTGAAAGCTATTGCACGACTGGGAATTTCTGTAATTGTAATCAGTAAGTAATCTCAATTTCGTCTTTACCCGAATAGCGAGGACGCTATTGGGACTAGGATCAGGGCTTTTGAATGGAGATCACTAACCCGAATGCTCCAGTTCATCAGCCCAGGTTGGAAATTTTTGAGATGCTTGACGAGTTGATACTCTTAGGCAACGGCCAGATCATATACGAGGGCAGAAACAACGAAGTCCAGGAATTTTTTGAGAACGTTGGTTTTCGATTCCCCCAGCATGCCAATACTGGAGATGTCATAACAGACATCATTACCGGCAACGGGCGGGGTTACAAAACGTCAGGAGACATCTCCAAAGAGGCTTTAATATCACACTGGGCAAGTTCTCGTCAAAATGCTGATATCAGGAGCCGGCACGATTCTCTCCAGCCAGATCACGCATCCATAAGAAAGACGACAGCGATACACCGGGGGTTGCTGAAGCAGCGGGGTGCCCCGCGGTGGAAGCAGTTTTGGTTATGCTTAAAACGTGCCATACTTCAGCAATGGCGCACTAAGTCAACGTTTTGGTTTGAGATGGGTCTGGCGTCCGTGTCCGGGTTATTGCTCGGCCTTGCAGAGAAAAGCAAAGAGGGCGTGCTTTTCAAAGGCATCTATAATGCGCCTTTTGAGATTCTTTCGGTTGCGACAGATATCGCGTCCGTCCCGGAACTGGCATTACTAACGGTCATTGCTATCGGGCTCATATCGGGAGCCCCTGGGGTTAAGGTCTTCTCGGAGGAGATGTTACTGCACCGTCGCGAGGCTGAGGCAGGCCACTCTCGGATCGCTTACTTCCTCGCTAAAAACGTGTCCATCCTACCTCGCCTGCTCTTTGCATGCCTGCACTTCTCGACACTGATTCTCGTACTTTCGACACCGATCATTCCGTGGGGTATCGCATTCACAACGAACCTTCTATACTTTTATTGTATTTATGGGCTGGCAAGTGTCATGTCAAGTAAGCCTACAACTCCCAACTCTGGTTGACACTCCTACTATATAGCAAGATACTAACCTCGACTATCACAGTGATTGTGAGAAGGGAAGATGCACCGCTCTTTGCAACTATGATTAGTTTGGTTGCCGGTATCCTCTCCGGGGCCGCGCCGCCTCTTTCTAAAGTCAAGGAATGGCATTTAGAATGGTTGTGGCGGCTATCCCCAGGTACCTGGCTCGCTGAGATCTACTTTGGGCAGATGATTGAGCCCTTTAGGTATTTGTACGATGTGGATCTTGCTTCGAGTATTGCGGGATTTGATCTTGACCGGCTCTGGACAAACTTGTTGATTCTCTTCCTAATTGGGAGTGTCTATCGTCTAATTGCGTTCGTTGGCCTATTAGCGGGCACGCGTCTGCGTGTCTAATTGTACCGATTAAGGGCTTACCGCGGTCCTGGTGTATAGGGGGAAGGTGATGGAATAATTGTACGCACACAACTACGTGGCGTTAGAGTACGTTAAATTATTTCGTTAGATCCCTAGTTTAGTATACCCCTTATGTGGACCAGTTATCCCTTTCATCAGCCTGATACTACGTAGGAGCTTGGGTAACAAGAAGCTAGAATAAGTATTGTGAGGTGGAAACATTTATGGCCTGTAATCACCGCTCATGTCCCTAGATCGTTTTTAAGTGTATAAGCTATTAATATTCACTGTAGCGGAGCCCTAAACGTCCATATCTCGGCACCTGGAAGTGTGAAACGTGCATATTGTTGCGTGGCGGTCTCTAAGGGAACATATGTAAAGAAGATAATTCCATCCCAGAAAAGTAGAAGACTGAAACGGTAAATGTATTTTAAGGAGTTGTGCCGAGCCACCATCGAGCTGCATACGGACTCCTCAATCTTGAATATGTTGATACTACTGCATGTCCTATTACAGGAGGTACCCATATGCACGATAAGGCGCACGGCAGCTAATGGATAACATGTGCTCCTAGCTAAAACTGTGAGGAAAATCAAAGAACGGCAAGAGATCCTATAATCTCCACTACTTCCTTTTTAGAAGGCTAGATACGCTGGTAGTATATAATCTACATCAATTATAGCAAGTATTCCTATACCACATCCCTCGCTAAGTTCGGTCACCTTGGGTGAACGGCTTGTCGATACTTCCAGAATTTTATTTTTGCCAGACAGAGTACTTACCCAGGGCTCTGCTTTCCTAATTGCACAATCCAAAGTTTGGTAGTCCCGAAATGGCATTTTAAACACGCCTAATCGCGAAAACCACACCCTGAAAGAGCGGAACGAACGGCGGACAATGATTCAAATGTGCGTATATTTGATTTATATTACAAGGGAAATTACGCCCTTTAGGGCGTGCAATACCCAGACGAGACTAAATCCCAGTCCGGCCGAGAAACGCACGCACATCAGCATTGCTGAGGCGTGTGTCTCGGGTCTTTGTTATGCTAACGTCCTCTTATCGCATGGGTTGTAGCAAGGGCTTGGAGTCGAGGGCTCGGAAGGTTTTCGAATTGCGTATAATATTCTAGGGCTCTAAGGGGCCATGAAGGTCTAGTCCCCTTCTTCAGCTAGGCGAGCGACCTACAGCCTATATGTCTGAATAGCCTCGCTCCTGGCCTCACTTCTCGCTCTCTCGCTTTCGTATAGCTGTTTCGGAAGGGTCAGGCATATACAGGTAGACGGGAGGCTCTACCTCCCGACCATATGATTATTTACATGATATGTCCAGGGTCTCGGAGGTCCAGTCCCTTGGGCCCGTGTGACATGGGTTTAGTGTCACAATCCTCGAGACTAGGTTAGGTAGAGATCGGATAGGTGGCAGAGTACATCATAAGAACAAACGCTAAGTCACTTCGGACGGAAATGACTTGACAGCATGCGCATTATAGATATGCCGGTCTGAGAAGTTAAGTTACACGGTTGATATGTATGTCTGGTTAATTACCGTCAAAAGCATCTCATTAACCAGAGGATCTATAGCGGCCAAAGTTAGATTTATACATGGGACGGCAGTCAATTAATTCTACCTAATTTGAGAACTAGCACTGTAGACCGGTACTCCTATGCACCGATAGAATAAAAGGCAGCTTATATACGATCCCACGGGTCTACTATTACCGGACGGGTAGGCGGACCGACTCTCGTCTCTTCTCTCTAAAGTGTCATCAGTAGAGTCTTTAAGACTAGTGCGGCCGCGAAGAAGTGGGATGGTAGGAAAAGCGTTGCTAGCGACGAGTCTTTGTACGATTTCGTGAGGATAGGAGAAGAAGTATTAGGCAAAAATGAAAAAGAACATATTAGCCTGCTTGGAAACCGATTGTTAAGGTTTGCTTGGATGAAGGAATGTTGCCCGCGGGGGGTGGGGTGGATAAGAATCCGCATCTGGGAGACTAGTGGTAGGCCACTCGCTGACCATGCCTAGAGGTGATGTTTGTCGAGTCCAACTATTCGGTCATTCTACATAAAATCGCCAAATCTTCAAAGGAGAAATTGAAAACCTTCCCTAGCACAGTAGTTATCTCTGTGCAAACGCTGGAACGAAGTCCCCAGGGGCAGAAGGTAGAGCTACTCACTGAGGAAGGCGCCTATCAATTCGACGAAGTTGTTGTGATGATGTCGGTGGGGTGACTGGAGAAACATCTCGACTGCTTTCGGCCACCTTCAGTGCCGAGGATGAGTGCCGCAATCAAGAACCCAAAGCTGTCTTAACTAGAAAAGGGGTTCATCACCTTTCCTTTAGCGTTCTGGCTAACGGATGCAGGAGAGAATTTCCTAGTTGTATATCCTACTCTTTTGTTCTACCTTTACGGTGATTGCTCGCGATACACTGTGAACACGATATACAGCAAGCCGAAAGAATAGAACCTTGGGTTCCTTCAAGCGTTCTTTTCTCCTGATTCCTTTTCGCTTTCAGGTTACAGCGCTGAGAATGAGGCTCGCTAGCCGAAGACGATTCTCGCCACCGGGTGGCTTAAAAAGAACCTATACGGGATAGGAGCCACTTCAACTTCCAGGCTGGGATTGGGGATGCCAATAACGATGTCCTCACCCTTCGAGATGGTTACCTGGAGAGGCGATTGCGGTTTTGCGGAGAGCATGCTGCTCCTTTTGTATAATGTTGAACAGTGGCTGATGCATATCTTTCAGGGAGTCGGCCGCAATGAAATCGCCGGGATGTACGGCAATAGCTCATGAAAGACGAATGGGTGAAGGTAGTTGCATATATCGACCCCTCTGACTCGAGACATAGAGCTCTCTGGCCGGCAGGGAAGGAAGCAAGAAGTGTGTGGACAGCAGTCTAAGGCGTATCGTTGTCCATCTCGAGCTGCGGGCCGGACTGAACACATCGACGGTTAGGGCGGAGTTGTTGGAGATGCTTACCTAATAAAACCACGTACTTGACACTATGTAGGAGACCGACTAGTATACAAGGCTAGTAAGCAAAAGCGAACCATTAAACGTATCGAGGTGAAGCTGCAGAGTAGAGTGTAGTAAAAATGCAAGCCCGGTCATCGAGCGATTGGGCGACGCAACTTGGTATCACGTATGGATATATGTAGTTCGTAGGTATAGATAGATAAATCGCTATTGAATGGGGGCGAACGCCCGTGTATTCCTCCCGCTGTCTTAGTGTATGGCACTTGAGATTTAACCAAGATTAGCGAAGAGACGGACTATAATCCTATGTACGGAGTACTGTATATACGAGGGAATCCTTTTCTCGGTACCACAAAGTGACTGACGAGATAGCAGGCCAAACCTTGGCTGAATTCGCGTCCACAATGCTGGGATCGCGACGTGGATTTAAGAGGTCGCGGTTCACAACTCTGATTGAGAATTCTTTCTGGCTCCGTGGCGTCGGGGTGTAAGTGCAAGTCTTCTGCCGGCTGAACCTAGGACTTGCATCAACACTGTACAGTACGAACAGTAAGTGGAGAATAAAGATTCGAGAATAGTAAGCACCAAACTAGACCCCATCACGGGTACTATGCATGTTTTGTCGTCATAGGGTTTGCTTGTTCAAGTGCCGACAGACCACTCATGGTCGAGAACAACGATCATCCTTTAGTTAGCCTTGCATACGTAGTAAATGATTATGATAGTAGCATGCCACCTACATACTTAACACTGGCGCATGAAATGGTAGACCTTTAGGCCGGTGGAGGCGTGCACGACAGAGTCACTTGGCTCAGCTGGTTAAGGGGTCTCGGAGATGTCCAACGTGGGATCCTAAAAATAACCAGAGCTCAGGAGAATTTGAGGCTGCGCCAAGGCCAAGGCATACGTGGGAGCTACTGGTATGTAGGATGAAGTTCGACTTGGCAGTGGCTGGGCGGTTTTCTCGGGATTCTAGTGGTTTAAAATCGGTATAGTGGAGGAGCCGTGTCGGAGTTGGGCTGTCCTTTTTCGCTTTCCGAGAATCCAGAACAGAACCCAGGCCAGACCTACTGAAAAGTTCTAGTCTATAATATTTAAGGTTAAAAGGTGGGTACGTGGTCAGGGGGGGCATGTGGCTTGTCCGTCTCAGGCTGTCGAGCTTGTAGATGGTTGGCGGAGGAGGGATGAGATGGGGCATTCCCGCGTGGTTCATGCGCGCGACTGTCGAGTTCGTAAGGTAAGTAAGTATGTACCTGTTGGTTATATTACTTACTATTCAGTAGTCCGCTGGAATGGGACAATACTACTCTATAGTGCGTAGCTCTACGTAGTAATGCACGCGGTTCGCAATCGGTATATTAGGACAACTTTGCTTTTCTAACGGTTTAAAGGGTTATTTGCATGTATTAATGGTACTAATGGATACGTAGATACAGACCGGATTTGCAGCTGGCGTATTGACGCTAGCGATCGGTACTTCGTGGATGGTTACACCGTAGTAATTAGGGTTAGTAAAAGAGCCGATACTAATTGTGACTTGTGTGATTATACAAACTTGGTTAAACTGTGGTTCGGCTGTCCCCTGTACACCCAGGTTCTGTCCAGGTACATAAGGAACATTCCCTATACGTAGTACCGTGTAGATAGATTAGATACAAACACTAGAGGCCGTAATAAGCCGTGTGCCGTACTCCGTACAGAGCCGTAAACTAGGTTGACATGGGTACACGCTGTCCCCGGATTTCGCTTAAGATGGATCCTAGCCAAGTTAGCCATCATCTCGCTTCCTTGGGGGAAAAAAGGAAAAAAGAGCTGACCATAACCGGCTCTCGACATCCCTCTTACTTATTTTTTTTTGGTCTAGCATAAAACGATAATACCGCGACACATTACATCTCGATTGTGCATTTAATCAATGCCTAAACCGTGACATTCTAAGGTTCTTAGTACGCACCGTAAAGTAAGCATGTAAACTACACTACGGAGTACTCCTGCAAGGTGTTTATCTATAGTGCAACCTTGATAGATATAATGGTCTTATCATAATACCTACTATACGCGCCACATCGTATCCCTGTTACTGCCCCACTCCCCCTTTATGCTGGCACATTCTGTATCTACAGTACATAGTACACTAGCTACGGCGAAGCTCGTCGCCTGTCGCCTGTTGTGAGCGTTGGTCAGGGGCCTGATGCACACGTTTTTCCTGCAGGAACCTCCTAACGCCTGTAAACTGTACTGTAGATAACTATACAGGAGTGGCCCGTCAGCGAGCTGGTCCGAAGTCGCCAAGCCCTCTGCACATTGGAGGGCGGGGCGATGTACGTGTAGTTTACTCGAATATCTACACGGCAGAGGGGTAATTAGACATCTTACTAACTAACTGATGCAGGAATCTATGATATTTTGACGGCTTACCTCATATAATACTTAGGGAGCTACACCTTGGAAAACCATACTATGTAGGCAGGGTTAGTAAAATAAATATTAAGTATTAAGTATAAGTACAAATACTTATAAGTATAACGTTATAAGTAAGTATAAGTATGTAAAATTTTTTTAAATATTTATATTTATTTATACTTACTTTTTTTAAGTATAAGTAAGTAAATATTTTATAAATACTTAAATACTTAAATATTTAAATATTTATTTAAAAAAAGTTTTATATTTATTTTTTAATATTTAAAAATTAATATAATAAAATATTTTTTAAATAAATAATTTTAAAGTTTATTAAGTAAAAAAAAACAATATTTAATATAAAATTTTAAACTTTATTAAATAATAAAGTTCGTTTTTTATTACTTTATTTAATTAAAATAAATACTTATAAAATATTTAAAAAAACTTTAAAAAATTAATTAATTAAAAAAAAATATTATTTAATATAAAATTTTAAGCTTTATTAAATAATAAAGTTTGTTTTATTTTATTTTATTTAATTAACGTGTAATAAATTATTTAAGTTTATTTAAAATGAATTAAAAACTAGTAAATAAATATAATATTATATTATTAAATATAATATATTTTTTTATATTAAACATAAAAACTTAGTTTTAAATACTTCGCATTATAAGCTAAAAAAATTTTTTTTATGTTTAAAAATAATATTATTTATATTTTTTAAATAATTAAAAATATATAAATTTTAAATTTTATATATTTAAATATATAATAATATTAAGTTTTTTTAATTATAAGTTTAAATAATTTTATTTTAACATTATATATAAATAAATAATTAATTAAAAATTAAAAACTTTTTTTAATAATAAAATAATTTAATTAATTTTTAATTTTTAATTTTTAAATAAATAAATAAATATACTTATAAATATTATAAGTATAAGTAAGTATAAGTAAGTATTTTTAAAAAAAGTTTAAGTATACTTAAGTATTGATTTTAAATACTTATACTTACTTAAGTATTAGTGATACTTACTTATACTTATTTATTTACCAACCCTGTATGTAGGTAAACTAAGTACAGTGGCTTCCTCGAACTGCAGGAGGGCTGGAAGAGATTACCTCGGGCCTAGCGCACCCTACCAGCTTGGCTCATCTCTTTAGGAGGGTCGGGTCCACCGAGGGACGACATCAAAATGGCGTCGGGACTGAGCTTACAACATTATGGGTTACCTGGTTTCAGCGGCTCTCAGCCAATTAGCAGTCAAGGACGCGATGAAGTACTTAATTCGGTAGCTCATCTGTTGACCGGTTGGCCAAGCCCGAGGCACACATCCCACGGAGAGGAGGACGGTAATCGACCGTACCTTAAGCAGCTGGACGAACAGGTGTGGTATAATACAGAAACTCAGCTTCTGTCCCTCCTCCAGCTACGCTCATCGGTCGTCTGCTCGAACAGAGGCAAAGGTAACTGCGTGTTCAAAGAATGCACGTCTTCTGCTGCTGCTGAAATGCGAGCCTTGTAACATGAGCCCGCGGGACTTTGATCTCATGGAAGGCAAGTCATATGGAGTAGGTCATCCCTGGTCATGGTCCGTCCTCGCCTACCCCTGGCCCTGTCGATCTTGTGCGCCCTCCATTGCTGCATTGGTGGACGCCCGTCAGCATTCTATCTTGGCGTCAGCATCTGGTCAAGTTGCGGGGACCTGGAGATGACTACTGGCACGAAAATAGATACGCACACCTGGATAGTCGGCCAAGCAGACCATGGATGGACCAGAACACACTAGTTTAATCAAAAAATGGGCGTGAAGAGGCAACAACCTGTACTACGTATATAAGAGTTGTGATCGACCTGTCCCTCTTGAAATAGACCTCTAGCATGATCATCAGCCTTCTCTTCTCATCACCTCTTGCTTTACTTCTTAGGGCCTGAGTAGCTTTTCCTACTCGCTTTTCCGTCGCTTTTTCTCCATTCTTTTTGCCCTTTTGAACACTCCTTATTAAAAGAGTGATTATTTTATTCATATTTCACTCACTATAGATCAGCTTCGACATGAAGTCCTTTCCATATCTCGCGCTTCTTAGCGCGATTGCGCCTTTTGCCTCGGCCGGGTGAGTGACATTTTCAACACACCATAAACATAGCTTTACTTGCTAATGTGAATCGTGAACAGCTCTGGTCCTGAGGGTGTTGATGTGTTGATTGATATCCTTCAGCCCCAGAACAGCTATCCCCAGACAAGCGACAAACTGATCCCTATCGCCAAACCGGCTCAGGAGGAGTACGAATACATCATTGTGGGCTCCGGGCCCGGTGGTGCTCCACTTGCCGCCAACCTTGCTATCGCCGGTCACAACGTTCTACTCATCGACGCCGGTGGTGACTACGGTCACCTTCGTGAAGTTGAGGCCCCCGCTCTAGCTAACCCGTCCTCGGAGAGGAACGAGGTCAGCTGGGGTTTCTTTACACACCACTATGAGAACGAGACGATCGCGCTCAAGGACCGTAAGCTTACCTGGTTGACCCCAGATGGCAAGTTCTACAGCGGACAAAATGTCCCCGAGGGATCAGAGCTCCTGGGTAATTTCTACCCCCGATATGGTGGATTGGGCGGTTGCGCTGAGCACAACGCTCTCGTCGCCCTGCTTCCTAGCAAGAACGACTGGGACAACATTAAGAATGTGACCGGCGACGCCAGCTGGGACAACACCGCCATGAGGAAGTACCTCAAGAAGGTCGAGAAGGTTGAGTACCCTCTGCCTGTGGCCAATGACAGCAGCCACGGGTTCGACGGCTACATCAGCATGGCCATCAACCCTGCAGGCATTCCAGCTCAAGACGTTAAGCTGATGTCTGTCTTTGCTGGTGCGGCCAAGGCCTTCGGCGTGAACAACACGGCAGTTACCGCTGCTATCAACGATGCTGTTGCTCTGGCCCAGGAGAACAGCATCGACTACGAGACCGGCCTACTTCCGCTTAATATGACACAGGGTATCACTGATGCCATGGCTGACATGCTGGTATGGGATATCAACAACGACGACCCCGACAGAGATACCAAGCCGGCTTTTGCGCGCCTTCCCCAGCACATGGACTCTACTAGCTACCGCCGCTCAACCCCCCGCGACTACGTCTACAATATCGCTACGGCGAAGAATGCCGATGGCAGCAAGAAATACAAGCTAGATGTCGCTCTCAACACCTTGGCTACCAAGGTTCTCTTCGATACAACCGGTGACAAGCCTAAGGCTGTCGGTGTTGACTTCCTGCACGGCCAGTCTCTCTACCGCGCCGACCCTCGTGCCAGTCATACTGAGAACGGTGGCGAGGCCGGCACCGTGAAAGCTACCAAGGAGGTTATCGTTTCCGGTGGTGCTTTCAACTCTCCCCAGCTATTAAAACTTTCTGGTGTTGGTCCCAAGGAAGAACTTGAGTCTTTCAACATTTCCGTGGTGCTAGATCTGCCAGGTGTTGGTGAGAACTTGCAGGACCGTCTTGAGACTAGTGTTAACGCTGAGTTCCCTACCAACTTTACGCGTATCCTTGCTTGTTATTACCTTGCTGCCGACGGAGACCCGTGCTGGTCTCAATACACCGACACTGATAATGTGGGTGCGGAGAAGGGTACATATGCCTCCAACGGTGTTGTTATGGGCAGCTTTTTTACTTCATCCTACTCCGACGATGGCGAGCACGATCTCTGGATCGGTGGTTTCCCAGCTTTATTTAACGGCTTTTACCCCGGTTACTCTTCTAATGCTGCTACTGTAACCAACAAGAACTACTGGTCTTGGCTAGTGCTTAAAGCCCACACCCGAAACCACGCTGGTACTGTCAAGCTTGCCTCTACTAATCCGCGTGATACTCCTATTATTACCTTCCATAACACATACGAAGGTCTGTCTAAGGAAGAAGCCGATAAGGACGTTGGTGCTCTTCGTGAGGGTATGCGCATGGCTATGAACTTTTTCGAAAATATCCCTGCTATTGACGGTGCTGCTACTATCTTCTGGCCCCCCAAGGAGGTTAGTGATGACGACGCGAAGCTCGAAGAGTGGATCGTCGAGGAGGCTTGGGGACACCATGCTTCTTGCTCCAACAAGATCGGTGGAGATGATGACCCGTTGGCCGTCTTGGACTCCAAGTTCCGCGTCCGTGGTACTGAGGGCCTCCGTGTTGTTGATGCTTCTGCATTCCCCAAAATTCCCGGTATTTTCCCTGTTCTCCCTATCATGATGATGTCGGAGAAGGTCAGCGAGGATATCCTCTCCACCACTACCTCTCCCGGCACTGGTAGCTGCAAGGCACGCAAGAACCAAAAAAACTAAGCGCGAAATTTGGGCGGGCGGCACTTCAACGATACCCCTAGACTGTACATAGTGGACGGGCAGTTACCGATAGAAGTTCGGGGCAAGGGCGCCACAACCTGATTAACATCGATGAGCTCTGCGCGTCATATATTGGGTACTGTTCTATTGTATATATTTGGTCGACAACACGACTGTAATTATTTTCTAGCCTACGAATATCCCTGGTTGCATTTACGCGGACATAGTTACTGGCATCTAGTCTTGTTTTACATCATAGCGATTATCATTTACCATGCATTTATGCCTAACTTTTTTACGGCGTTACTTAGCAAGAAATCCAAAATATGTTGAAAATAATTTGGCCGAATGTTGATAAACTACAGTGAGCACTACCCTCGCGGCCCATGGAGATGAGTCCTTTGTCTCCATGATACTGTTTCCCACCGTATTCAAACTATTGTCAACAACTTTTGTCGTTTAGAAGTTAGTGCATTGAATCGAGTAATCATCCCTTATTTTCCCTGCAGAGGTCATTAATCAAACAGGTGCAGAGCGCCCTGTAACGTATTCGTCACCTATTTCGGCCAGCTACACATCTCGGCCACCCCCTTTTCCTATATAAAATCGCGATTTTTAACAACTAATAACTTTGCCGCAATAATAAATAAAAAATCTATTTTTTAATATAATATATATAATAACTTAACGATATTAATTATTAAATTTATGATAATAAATTATACGGTATAAAAAAAAATTTATTATATTTTTAAGTTATTTAATTTTAAATAAGTTAAAAATATAATATTTTAAAAAAAAATTTAATTATATAATTAATTTTTTTAATTTTAATATTTAATATTATTATATTATTATAAATATATTATTATAAATATATTATATATATAATTTAATTTTTATTTATTATTATAATAAAGTTATTAGCTGTTAAAAATCGCGATTTTATATAAGATAAAAAAGTGGTTAAAATATATAGCTAGTTAAAATAAGTGATAAATATATTAGTTTTAAAGTATGTTAAAATGTTTACGGTGTTTTTACTCGTTAATTAAACAGGAAATAAAGAGTTAATAATAAATAATAATTATTAATAAACATCCTCCTTAATATTATTTTAAACCGTTAAGCTTTTTATGCTTTTATTGTTTTTATACGTTATAATGTTAAAATTAACTAAATATCTTTAATTATGTTAACGTATATAATTAATAAAACGTATTATATTATTTAAAAAAACTTTATAAATATATTAAAATATTAACTTTAAATAATTAAAGTATTAATAAATTTTTTTAATAAAATATATATAGTTTAATATATTTAAAGTTATTTAATTAAAAAACATAGCTTAAAAACTTTATTATTAAACTTTTTTAAACTTTATATTTATTTATAACGTTTTAATTAATAAAAAAAATAATTATAACTTATTTATTAATTAATATTTTTAAAAAATTAATTATAACTTTAAATTAAAAGCTTTTTTAATTTAAAAATAAAAAAGCTTAAGTTTTTAAAACTTTTTATTTAATAAAACTTTTATATTTATTTATTTATTATTTATTATTTATTATTTATTATTTATTAAATATATATAATATTATAACTAATAATTAAAATAATAATTAAAATAATAATTATATAAAATATAAATAATTTATTAGCTTTTTTTATTTAATAGTTATAAAAGCTTAATAAAAAAATAAAAAAATATTAATTATTTTTAAAAAAAACTATAAATAAACTTATATTTAAATAAAAATTAAGCTTAAAGAATTAATATAATTTATTTAACTAGTTATTAATAATAATTATTATTATTTATATTAGTTTTATTTATTAATTAAAAGTTTTTTTAACTTAAAAGTAAAAAAACTTAAGTTTTTAAAACTTTTTATTTAATAAACCCTTTTTTTTTTTTAATATTTATTAATTATTAATTATTATTTATTAAATATATATAATATTATAACTAATAATTAAAATAATAATTATATAAAATATAAATAGTTTATTACTTTTTTTTTTAAATAATTATAAAAGCTTAAAAATTTTTTACTAGGTATTTTTTAAATAGTTATAGTATTTAATTAAAAAAATTAAAAAGATTTTTTTTTTAAAATAAAAATTAAGCTTAAATAATTAATATAATTTATTTAACTAGTTAATAATTATTATTATTATTATTTATATTAAATTTATTTATTAATTATAATATTATTTATATAAAAATGTTTTTTTAATTTAATAATTAGTTTTTTTTTTATATTAATTATTAATTTAAATTTAATAAATTTAAATTTATATAAAAATATTTAAAATTAAAATAAATATAAAACTAAATAAATTAAAATAATTAAAATAATAATTATTAAATATAATAATAAAAACTTGTTTTTTAAGCTTAAAGTTTTTTTAAATATTTTATATAATTAAACTTAAATAATTTATTAAAAAAACTTTTTCTTTTTAAAAATAATTTTTAAATATTATTAATAAATATAAAAGTTAAACTTAAGTTATATTTTATATATAATATTTTTTAAAAATTTTATTAGTTATATATAATAATTTATTAATTATTAATAAATATAAAAGTTAAACTTAACTTATATTTTATTAATGTTATTTTTTATAAGTTTTTTTAATTATATAAAATAGTTTATTAATTATAATAAATAATCATTAGTTTTTATTTTAAATTAAAAAAAGTTTTTTATTATTAAAAATTTAAAAATAATTTTTTATTTAAAAAAATTTAAAAAAATATATATAATAATAATTTTTATTTTAAATAAAATTAAAATAGTTTTATAATAAATATAACTTATTAATTATTTTAAAGTTAAAATATTAATAAATATATTAAAAATATTAAAAATATTAATTAAAATAATTTATATATATATATATATATATAAATAAAAATATAATAATAATAAATAAATAATAATAATTATATATAGTTACGGCTTAGTGGCTTATAGCGGGTTAGCTGGTAGCTTTGCCTCGTATTAGCTACTCCACCTAATATATTTACTACTAGTTGCTGCCAGCTGCCTGCTAGCTGCTTTACAGCTTATACTTTATATACACTACTTACTTAGTGTAAATATTCTATAGCTAGATTCCTTGCTTCTTTTTTCCTTTTTATTTATAGATTTTAGTATAATATAATATATATTGCTAGAGCTTTATTTTTATTAGTATATAAGTGTAATATATATTTATTTATATATAATTTTTTTAAAATTAATTATTATTTATTTATATTAAAATATTAAATATAATAATATATATATAATAAAAGTTATTAATTATAAAGAGTTTTTTAATTAAAGTTTTAAATTAAAAAAATATTTATTTTATTAAAACTTTAAATATTATTATATTATTTATATAAATTGTTTTTAAAAAAGTTTTTAAGTTTATATTATTATAAAAAGTTTTTTTTTAAGTTTATTAAGTAATTTAATATAATTAAAAACATTTAAAAAGTAATAAAAAACGTTTTAATATATAAAATATATAATAATAATAATAATAATATATATAAAAAAAGTATTTAAAATAATAATAATATATATAAAAAAAGTATTTAAAATAATAATAAATAAAATATTTATTAATATATTTATTAAATATATTAATAAACTTATATTTAATATATTTATTAATATTTTTTTAAAAATACACCTTTAAAATAAAAATAAACTTATAAAATAATATAAAATAATTAAAAACTTTTAAAAATTATAATATTATTAAAAAGTTTATTAATAAAAAATTAAAATTTAATATATTAATTATTTATTATAATTTAAATAAAATATAATAAAAAATAAAATAAAACTTTTATTTATTATTATAATATAAACTAAAAAAATAATAGCTATAAAAACTTAATAAACTTTTATAATAAAAGCTTTATTAATAAAATAAAATAAAAAATATTTATAAAAACTAATAAATTAAAACTAATAATAATAAAATATAAGTTTATAATTATTATTATAATAATTAATATAATATTTTTAAAAATAAAAACTATATAATAAAAATATAATAATTATTTGTAATAAAAACCTTTTTTAAAAAATTAATAAAAATAATTAAATTATAATTATTTTTAAAATAAATATAAAACTATAATATAAAAAAATTATTATAATAAAAAATATATTTTTTAATATATTTAAAAACATTTTATATTAATAAAACTTTTAAATTTATTTTAAAAATTATTTATTTAATATTATAAAAATATATTTATAGTTTTATATAATAAATTTTAAATTTATATATTAATTATAAGCTAAAAGAAAAAAATAGCTTTAAAAGCTTTAATTTTTAATAATAAACTATTTAAATAATTTATAATTAAATATATATATAAATAAGCTATAATATTAATTATATATATTATATTTATATATATAAGCTAACTATTTATTATTAAAGCTATTAGCTATAACTACTTTTTTAGTTTTTTTTATTATAAAAAATTAAATATAAAACGTTAATAAATAATTATTATATAAAAAGTTTAATTATTATAACTTTTATTTTTAAAATATATATAATTTTTATAAAATAATAAACTATAAGTTTTTATTTTATATATAATAAAACTATATTTTATATAATAATAATTATTTTAATATTTTTATTTTTTTATATATATAAAATTAAATATTATTTAGTTTTTTAATATTTAAATAAATATAATATTAAAAAACTTAATTAAATTAATATTTATAAATATTTTTAAAATTAATTTAATAAATATAATATTATTAATTTTAATTTTATTTAAATTTATAAATATAATATTTTTAAAATAACTAGTTTAATTATAATTATAATTATTTAATTTATATTTTTATTTAAAACT
>MU619824.1:0-100767 GCA_025201785.1 Xylaria longipes
AAAAAAAATTTATATAAATAATATAATAATTAATAAATAAATTTAATATAAATAATAATAATAATAGTTATTAACCGGTTAAACAAATTATATTAATTATTTAAGTTTAATTTTTAATTTTTAATAAAAGTTTGTTTATGTTTTTTTTAAATAAATAACGCAGCTGTTTAAAAAATAACTAGTATATTTTTATCCTTTTTATTAAGCTTTTATAGCTGTTTAAAAAAAAAGCTAATAAATTATTAACGTAATAATTATATTAATTATTTTAAACTTATTTAGTTTTATATTTATATATTAATTATTTTTAATTTATTTTATTTTATATTTATATACCGATTATTTTAAACTTGTTTAGTTTTATACTTGTTTTAATTTTAAATATTTTTATATAAATTTAAATTTATTAGGTTTAAATTAATAATTAATATAAAAAATAAATTAATTATTAAATTTATATAAAAAAATTTATATAAATAATATAATAAATAATAAATAAATTTAATAATAATAATAATTATTAGCTAGTTAAATAAATTATATTAATTATTTAAGCTTAACTTTTATTTTTTAACAAAGATTTATTTATGCTTTTTTTAAACAAATAATACAGCTGTTTAAAAAATAGCTAGTATATTTTTGTTTTTTTTATTAAGCTTTTATAGCTGTTTAAAAAGAAATTAATAAATTATTTATATTTTACGTGGTTATTATTTTAATTATTATTTTAATTATTAGTTATAGTATTATATATATTTAATAAATAGTAAATAATAATTAATTAATAGTAAATAATAATTAATAAATAATAAATAATAATAATAAAAAAAGTCCTATTAAATAAAAAGTTTTAAAAACTTAAGCTTTTTTACTTTTAAATTAAAAAAGCTTTTAATATAGTTTTATATAATAAATTTTAAATTTATATATTAATTATAAGCTAAAAAAGAAATTAGCTTTAAAAGCTTTAATTTTTAATAATAAACTATTTAAATAATTTATATTTAAATATATATATAAATAAGCTATAACACTAACTATAACTTAGCTATATATATTATATTTATATATACGGGCCAACTATTTACCACTACGGCTGCTAGCTATAAATATAAGCTTAATAATATAATTTTTAAATTTTTTATTTATTACTTTTAAGTTTTTAAACTTTTAGTTTTAAATTTTTTAAGCTTTATAAAATATATTATTATATAGGTTTTTTTTTTTAAATATAATTAAAATAAACTTTATTTAAATCTTTTTTAAAATTATTAATATATATATTTATATTATTAATATAATATACTAAGTTTATTAAACTAATATTAAAATAATATATAATATTATATAAATTTTAAATTAAGTTTTAAACGTTTATTAATAAAATAAAATATTTTTTATTAATATTTTTTAACTATTTGTTTAAATTAAGCTTTAATTATAAAACTATTAAAAATAAACTAAATAATTTTATTATTTTAAATAAATATAACAAAAATAATAAACGGTTTATTTTTAATAATAAAATAATATATAATTTAATTTATTTAAGTTTAAAAATTATTTTAAACTTTATTAATATTAAAAATATATTTTTAAATTTTAATTTTCAAAAATAAATACTATTAATATTAATTAAAAGCTTTATTAAAAATTAAATTTCCTGCTTTTTTTATATATTTTTTAATATTAAATCTTTTTAATTCTTTTTATTAAAAGTTTTAGTTTTAAGCTACGTTATAATTTTTATACTTCATTATATAATTAATTATTTAAAGATTATTATTATTATGTTTTAAATTAAAACAATAGTTTTAAATTATAGCTAGCTATAAAAACTATTTTATTATAATTAAAATACTTTTAAAACAATATTTTTTTTAGCTTTAATTAAATACTTTATACTAAGGTTTTTTTATATTATTTTTTTATAGTATTTCTTTTATTATAAATAGCTATATTTAATTTAATTATTTTGTTTTAAAAGAATTTATTATTTTTTTAAATATTAATATAATAATATAAAATATTATAATAAATATAATAAAAGCAGCAAGTTTAAATACTTAATTTACTTATTATTAAAAGTTAATATTTTATATAAAGAAGAAAAAAAAAGCGTAATATATACAGGAATTTAAACCTAAATATATAGCCCGTAAAAGTATTTACTACAGTAGTTGCCTAGTAAATATTAGCTAATAAATACTTTAGCCCTTGTATAAGCTATTAGCCGCAGCTACAAGCTATACTAGCCACATATAACGCTTAAGCTATAATATTTATATATTAATTAAAAAATTAAAACATTAAATAATATTAATAGTAAAAATTATATAAGTTATTACGTTTAATGTTTTTTATAAAAGCAAAGCTTTTAGTTAAAGTTTTATTTATATATTAATTAAAGGATAAAAAAAGAAAAAAATATTTATAGTAAAAGTTATATAAGTAAATATTTTTATATGCACAGGTAGCTAATTAAGTAATTAAAAGTGGGCCCTGTAAGGGCTACTTATTAAAGTTAGCTAGCTAGCTTATAAATTAAGTAAATATTTTTATATATATAAGTAGTTAATTATATAACTAAAAGTAAACTATATAAAAACTATTTATTAAAGTTAGCTAGCTAGCTTATAACTACTATAATTATATTAATTTAAATTATATAAATTATAAAAATAAAGTTAAAATATTTATGTTTAATTATTAATTTATTAATAAAATAATTAATAAAATAAATTATAGTTAAAAAAGTATTAAAATTATAATATTTAAAAAGAATTTAATATTAAAATTTATTATTTATTAAAAAAAAATTAAAATTATTTTTAATTATATTAAAAACTATAGCTTTAAAAATTACTTTTATTTTAGTTTTTATAATAATTTTTTATATTATAATATTTAAAATATTTAAAATATTAATATAAGTTAATTTTTTTTTTAACTTTATAAAAAACTTATTATTTATAATAAATATAATAAAAACAACAGGTTTAAACATTTAATTTTATTTATTATAAAAAGCTAATAATCTATATAAAGAAAAAGGAAAAAAAGCGTAATAAGTATAAGAATTTACACTTAAATATATAGCCCGTTAAAGTATTCACTACAGTAGTTACCTAGTGAATACTAGCTAATAAATACCTTAGCCCCCGCATAAGCCACTAGCCGCCCTAGCCACACTAGCCACACACTAGCCACATATAACTCCTAGGCTATAATATTATTATTTAAGTTTTTTTTAATATTTAATTTTAAAATATAAAAATAAAAATAAAAGTTTTTTAAGCTTTATTTTAATAAAAATATAAAAATATAAAAACAATAAATATTATTATTATAATATAAAAACTATTTAATAATATTAATATTAAATTTTACTTTAAATTATAAAGGTTAATAATTAATAAAATTTAAATATATGCTTAAATTATATTAGTTAAGCTAAATAAACATAATTAAAAAAAAAGTTTATTTAATATAAATATTAAATTTTAATTATTATTTAGTTAATAGTTATATTAAAATAGTTTTTAATTAAACTTTTATTTATAATTATAATTTATAATTTTTTAAACTTAATTTTTTATAATATAACGTTATATTTTTTTTAGTATTAATTATTTTATTTATTTAATTAATAATAATATTTAATTTAATTTATTAATTATTAAATAAATTTTAAATTTAATAATAATAACTATTATTATAAAGTTAATAAAAATAATAATGATAATTATTTTAAATAAATTTATTTATATTATTATAATTATATTAATTATTATAATAAAAACTTTTTATCTTAATATAAATTTAATAAAAATAATAATTTTAATTATTATAATAAAACTTTTTTATATTATAATAAAAATAATAATTTTAAATATTATAATTAAAATATAATTATATAATTATAATAAAAATCCTTGTTAAAATTAAAATATATTTTTAAGTTATTATTATTTTTATGTTATTAAAATCATTAATATAAGTTATAATAACGTTAATATATTATTTTTAAAATAAAAAGCTTTATTGTTTTTAAAGTTAAATGTATTTTATTTTAATATAGTAAAAATTTAAATACTTTATATTTTAATTTTAAATTATATATTATTTTATAAAGTACGTTTAAACTAATAAAAAGCTAGACTACTTTTATAAAGTTTTAAAGTGTTTAATGTAAATTTCTTAAGCTTTACTTTCCTTTATATTTAATTATTGTTGCTAATATATGTTCGGGAAAGGTAAAGCTTTTTAATTAGTGCTATTAGTGCCATTAGGTCTATTATCAAATTCGGCCTCCATAAATGTGTTACTGCTGCTATCACTAGCAACCGCCGCCTTATGCTGGGCAGCCTGCTCAAAGAAAACAGCGGCAAACTGCTGGTCACTGAATCAGTGAGCATTCTTCGCCTGCATAGGGGTCGGGGTGCCGCGGCTGCCGGCTGAGCTATCTCCTGAGGGGTCTGATGAGAAATTGGCAACGCATCCTGCGCTGCTTGCTGAGTCGTACTCTGAGATGCATTCATAGACGCCTGCTGAGCTGCCTCGGCATCACGCTTTTTCTGCAGCGCCTACACTCTAGTAGTATTAAGCAAATTTTGTACATGCATTAGAGGAATTGGTCATTCTGGGAATGAGACCCAAGTGCGAATGTTTTGTTTAACAACATTCTAAACTCAGTGCTGTAAAGTTGGAATTAAAGAATAATAACACAAATAGTTTCAGAAGTGGGTAGGTAGTAAAAAGAATAGCAGTAGTAGTGAAGAGAATAGTAGTAGTAGGTAGTTGCAGGTGGTTGCCTAGGCTACGTGAGATGCGCCTAGGCCCAGCGGGATCGGAAGAAAAAAAGGTCGAACATACTTCACGTTAATTTGAACTTTACTAATGCCAATCCTCGGAGGACAGAAGGAAGCCCCTGACGTAGTTACCCCGAACAATTACAGGAGAGTTAAGAACTTTAGTCGTTCTAAACTGATGGCTCTCATCCGTTATTAAGTATGCTGTCACAGCTGGCTCAAAAGACGATAGGCAGTCATATTCAGTGTAGTCGTGGCCAGTAGCGGGCGTGATCCCTAAGTTGAAGTCGCTTCAATAACTGTTGCATTGGCATTTATTTCAGAGCCAACACAAAGAAAACTCACACTGCACAAAAATACCCACCGTAGACGGTTCTGTGGCGCCTTGGTAATTGTACTCAATAGTCTTGATGACATACTTGAGTTCTTGCCCTAGTGGGCAGACGCTAAGGCTATATATTTCAACTGAAACTCCCTAGTATGGTGCACAAAATGACTAAGCGTGATAATAATCACTCCGTACGTATCCTGGCGTATCTGTTTCATAAAACCAGGCGCTAGAGCATTTGGTAGGCGCACTCAACTGTGTTAATAGAGGCAGCGATTGAAATATGTTAAACCAGCCAAGCAATGACTTTGTCACAATAAAAGGGGTGTGTATTGATGCCATATTCTCACTGCCCATATAGAGAGAACAGGAAGTTGATCTTGAGGAACGAAGGTCGTACATTAGCGGGTGGGCGTATCTGTTACAAGGGCTTGTATCAAGGCCTTGAGGTGTGTTCTAATTCAACTAATAATCATCTATGGGCTCAAGGGGGCTCTGGATCTCTAGTCCTCCTGTTCAGCCAGGTGGGCGATTCCTAGGCTATCTGAATAGCTTCATCTGGGCCAGCCGCCTGCCTTCCTTCGCTTCCATTTGCCCTCGCGGCCTCTCGTATTGCTGTTTCGGATAGATCAGAACATACGGGAAGCAACGGGACGAGACGGGAAGCCCTAGATAATCCATAGGCTCTGCCACCCGATTATATGACTATTTACAGAATCACGAATATGCAGTTCGCCAGTCCTAGGGGCTGGCCTAGGCCCTGACCTAGGTCAGGCCTGGTCCCAGTCCCTTGGGTCCGTGTGACAATATTTATATTTTTGGTTGGAGGTGCTCGAGCCCGCCGCGAGAATATCAAACAGAATTGTTTCATACCCAAACAGTGCTGACTATATCTTGTACACCCTACGGGAGTAGTGCCATTGGATTCTTTATTCTATTAATTTTGAGATACCATGCACTGAGGGCATCCCCTCCGCTCCGCTCTTATCCTCAATTGTAGACCTGCGAATACGGAGAGCAGTGGTAAAATCTCAACAGCCGATTCTTGACCCTAAAATCATAGGTTGCTGTAACAATCACACTTTAGACGTGCTATATTTACTAAGGGCGAGGGGCAGAAGGCTTTTATATCGCAAGTTTATCCCTACATTCTAACGAACGCCAAGCATAGCGATAAAATACTTCAGCGTAGAATAACTTACGCCAAAGCTGTAAATACACCCATTCATTGCTTTCATGTTCCTGCGCAACCTTTGATTAAATCTGTGACCTCTGATCTCGGCTAGACTGGGGCACAGGGCAGGCCACAACTAAAAAGGACTAAATCACATATAGAATGTCAAAACGCCCCTACATTCAGGCGGGGAGCCTCAAGTATAGATTTATCTTGAATTCAATTATGATGCGATGGATTCTAAACACTCTCAACGAGCACACATCTGTATATACAGAGTCTATTCTTTCCATATACTACTGCCATTGCATATGCAACGTTACTAGGTTGCTAGAATAGAGGTTTTACCTGGGGAAAGAGTCTAGCACCTAAAATTTCATACATCAGGATCTAATTCACGTCACGTTGGATGGAATTCAACTATCGTTGCTGCTGGCTGCTAAGGTCAACAACTATGAGCCATTTTGACAAATCTTCGCGAAAAGTAGAAACAGCCTTTGTTTGATGACTTCCCTCGCTTAGAGCCTTCTCTTGGCGAACTCTAATGACCTTCGACGATATTGTTGCAGATCGCCCAAGCTAACAAAGAACCGCCTTTCAGCATGAATATTTAGGGAAATTATTAAGAAGAAAATCTAAATTTAGCAAAAATCATAAAGCTTTATTAGAATCCCCAATGTCAAACAAAGGGCGATGAACATAGCGTAATACAAGTGGCCACGACTGGTAGGAGCATCACACGACCTCAAGACTTTCAAATTTAGGCAAGGACAAAGAAATTTAGAGGTAAAAGGACCACCCATCGGTCGACATATATAAACGCTCGCTCCTCGCCGTCTCATATCATCTCAACCACAACACAACCAACACTCACTTCAAAGCCAAAGGTCAACACCTTGTACACTATACACATAAAAAAAATCATAAAAAAAACCAACAAGAAAAAAATGAAGAACGCAACCGGCACACCATCCAAGAAGACCACCCCTCAGAAGGGTGGTCTCTTCGACTTCAGCGACTCCGACAACGGTCTGGGCGGGTCCGGAGGATCCGGGCATGCGGGCGCATGCTCCGTCATGTAAACCCTCGAATCTCAATGTCCACCTGGTACTTATACGGATAAGATGTGGACGATTCAAGGATGATAGACACGTTTAACAATGAGGATCAGCTGGTCGTTACCGATCTCCTGCGGGATTCGGGGGATCAACAGCCACATTTCATGCGCCACCAGCCAATCCACTTCAACACATTCTTTTGGTAGATTCTAAATTATTCTATTCTATAACATCAATATACCCTACAACCTTTCCCCCAAAACGATTGAAGCCTGTGACTTGCTGTTTTATAATTATTTGACTGATGGCTGCATGGGTGTTCAGATAAGACATCCCGGTATAGCTTCGGCTTAAGCGTGCACCTCGCTATTCCTATTTACAAATCTAACTGAAAATCTACGTAAACAATTCTTCTCATCTTCATATTTATCATAAATACTTTGTCAACAAACCTAAAGATTAATCGAATAAGAAAATATGGTTATAAAGTCGCCATTAACACTATATGTAGGTACTCTGTTGTTTGATCATTGAACCATTGAGCGGCAACCAGCCCCCACCATCCGTCCTTGGTCTCGTCGAGAGCACACCTTGAGTAGAGCCAGGGTTAAGCCATAGTTAGTAGCAACAAAAAACAACATGCCTAGAACGAGCGTCAAGATGGTATCAACCATTGGCGAACTAGTCGGTGTAACTGGACGTCGATATATCTTCAAGGAATTGCTCCAAGAGCGACCGCGTGTAGGTCGCGTCTGGCTAGCAACGTCCGCAGATTCTCTTCCTGCGCGTCCAAACCGCTAACTAACGACTCTCCCAGATCCGGAAGTGAGAAATTTGTGTTGAAGGACATCCCGAAAAATATATTCTCAAATTTCAATGAGAACATACAGCCTAGGCTTCGCGAACACCCGAACATACGACTTCCTTCGGATACTATCCGGGACCAGCGTATATTCGCATACAGATACTTAACTGACGACCTCTTGAGCCTTGTCAAGAAGCAAATCTCGCGGCAAGCCAGGAAGCAAATCCTCAAAGATGGTTTGCGAGGGATCGCCGAACTGCACGACCGAGATATCGTCCATCTTGGTAAAGAAATTCACCTTATCCACTCGCGAAGGTCCGACGCACATGCAGCTAATTGTCTTAGATATCAAACCCGACAACATCCTGATAAACTGTCGCCACAGTGATTCAGAGACTTTAGTTGAGCAAGTACAAATCTCCGACCTCGAAAACGCGGCCTACCTTCCTAAAGGCAGGTGCATCAAAGGGATGTTGGCCGGCAATGACAATTGGCGTTGTCCGGAAGGACATTTCAAGGGTGAACTCAACAAACCGTCTGACATGTATTCTTTCAGGGTCGTGGTAAGTCTGTCGACTTTGATCGAGGGCTTAGTCACTATCTAACGTGCCTAGTGCATCTACGCGGTACTTGGGCGTGTTATATTCGGGCCTGACGACGATTTCCAGACACAGGAAGCGCAGGGCGCATTACCTACTTTCATTCGTCTGCAGCGTCAGATCTCGTACTTCGGGACCCAGGACGGATTGAATGGGCTCATGAAGCACGTCGGCGACGAGGAAGTAAATTGCGAGGTCCTGCGTATGCTTTGGGAAGACCGCGCGGCCGACTATATTCCTTATAAACCGTTCTTAGATTGGCCGGATGTTGGCGATGCGGGGTTTAAAGATCTTGTCCAGGGGATGATGAATCTGGACCCTACAAAGCGGATTACGGCACGACAGGCGTTGGAACATCCCTGGTTTGCGGACATTGAGAATAAATAGATGTCGCAAAGTGGCGCCGTCATTGTCGCTGCCGGGCCTGGGCGTGTAATGTACTCGCCTCGAAGGCGGCTCAGTGCGTACGCTCTTATGGTTACTGATCTAGCAGTAATAACATATACGAGAAACGGCCATCACCGGTTCTTACTCCATGAGGTCAAGCCACCGAATCCCCGAATATATACCCGTATTCATTAGGCTATATATTGTACAAATGCGAAACAAATTCAACTCTCCAATTGGGTGACTTCTAGACTTAGTTTGTGCGATTAAGGTTTCCAATTAATTAGCACGTCAATTACTACAAACCCAGTACTTTTGCACCAAACCCTTCGAATAGCCCCATTGGGTCAATTCCAGGTTCTTAGCTAACCCTGGAAATAGCACATTGGTTATTGAAAGATTTATTGCAAAGGTCTACATGAAGGTGTACCAACCTAAGCCCCCTCCTCCGTTAGGAGACCTACATTCTTTCCTGTTGAAGAGTCCACGCATGAGGTGGATTAACTATGGGAGAGCACACGAGATCCGAAAATCTTTATCGGGGTTATCCAGCCATACTTTATTTGCCTACTCTACCCTACCGAGAAAAGGGAGAGCGCGATGAATGCCTGAGCGGGCTCCGATCGTCCGGTCTGTATTTTACAAATGTACATGTTTAGATTATCTCAAACTACCGGTATTTCATTGCTTGTTTATCAAGCATGAACTCAATCTGCGAAGGTACACCATAAACCGCACTCGTTGATCTATGTATACCCTACAAGCCCGGACTATCATCTGTTAGTGAGCCTCAGAGGGAATACAAGCGAAATATAAAAAGAATACGATGAACCGGCTGTTACATGACTTGTAGGGGTCGATACTCATGGTACTATTCATAACCCTGAACTGAGGGCTTGACAAAGAGTGGGACCTGAGCTAGCCTACGGTTGAAGTTCCATCACGTAGCACGTCCGATGTATATCATACCCCAAGACCGATAGTCCGCAGCTAAACGCTATCTGCTCACGCATGGGCTAATGCGGAATGGCATAAGCTAGGCTAGGCCCGAGTCGACACTTCTCATTACCTTTTATTCCTCGTGGGTATCACCGCCTTATTGGTGTTCGTGGGCCGTTGTCATTTTCTCCATCAAGTGGCTGCGAGACTGCATTCGAGATTCTGCTGCTATTCTCGTGGATTCGTTGAGTGCAAAGAGTGCGTAGTGCAGTCCGGATGGAGGAGTGCGAGGATCTCATAAATCGATATCCTCAAATACCGCATCGGCCGGCGCGGATACCGTGCATGCACAGGTGATCTGTTGGTAGCGTAGGACCGATGCTTCCACCCAGACTGACATACAGCTGACCTCTCCTCCCTGTTGTAGACCCAGTGTAACTGATTAATCCGTATGATAATATCCATCTCTTCTCACACAGGCAACGGCTGGGGGTTATTGCCAACAGTTTTGTAGAGCTCCCTAAGCTCGAACGCCTCGTGGCCACCCTCTGGAACCTCCCCCACAACGCGGGCAGGCTGGCCAGCGACGATGCTGAAGCTCGGTATCACCATATTCGGGGGCACGATGGCGCCGTCGAGGACTCGGACGTAGTCTTTGATGATGGCAAACTCGCCGACGACGACGTTTGCGCCGATGTGGACGTGGCTTCCGACGGTGGCGGCCTGGACGACGGTCCCCTCGCCGACGAAGACGTGGTCGCCCAATCGCAGGGGCAGGTAGGTGAAGGATCTAGCGCGAGAAGCATGTCAGAGAGAGAATTCGTGGACGAGGACAGCAGGGGAGTGCGCTCACCCTTTGTAGATGCGTCCGGGTGGTCGCAAACAGCAGCCCTTGCTCAGGAAACAGTATCGCCCGATGGCCACGGCTGTGTTGCTGCCGGGCGCGGCGCCGGGCGTCGATGCGGGATGTGCGGTGCGTGCGAGGTCGCCGCGGATCATGGCTTCGGCTTGGATGACCGTCTTGCCTCCCAGCATGATGTGCTGGGTGCCGACCAGGTTGGCCTTCCGGGCCACCTTGTTACCCGTGTCCTGTCGGAGATATGTTAGGAGGAAGGGCTCGGATGTAGAAACTCCTGTTTCGCGCAGAATTCGCCTACCGTCTCTATGTACTCTCCCTTCACCTGCTTCCGGGACATGGTGAACGTGGGCGACAATGCACGAGGTATAGAGAGTATGAGCTGGTGGGCTAGTTGAGGTTATCACGTTGAATCGGAGGAATGAGATGCTACCTTAAGTACCTACTAGGTAGGTAGGTAGAGCTGCAGCTTTGGGTTAGGTCACTACCTACCTAAAGCTATGAGTAGCGGCGAACTACTAGCGCGTCAAACCCCTGAAATGCCCCGACGTCACCATAAGATGCGCCTGATAATCCCTATCAACAGCCCCACGTTTTTCCCGAGGCACCTTTCCCCACACAACCAAGTCAACGACCCACCTAAAGAGCTGGATCTTTATGGTAGAACCTTGGAACTGTATATAATTTACAACTATATCCGGCCATGGTACCTCCGAGTTTACAAGTCGAGAATCTCTCGAATGGAAAGTGCGAGCGGGCATGTGAAAGATTACCTACCTGGAAGATAATAATGGCTATTTTTAACTCGAACGCTTCGTCTTGTAGGGTGAGCACTAATTAAAGCAGGCTAGGTATAAAAAATAAGAAGGAGAAGGAGAAGGAGAAGGAGCATAACAGGGCATATACACCGCCTCATAGAAGGATTTAATTCGCAGCCTGGGCGCTGTGTAACCCTACACCAACTCCTAGGTATGCAAGTACATAGCCCCATTACGCCCAGTCATATAGTTCATTAGAAGTTGCAAGTGTCCCATAAGTGTTTCGGATAAAGCTGTGCCAAATAACCCATTTACTTTGCCCCGGCACCATTCAGATACCTAGGTACAGAACTCCCCCATCACTGTGGTGCATTTAAGGTTAAGAGACCTCTGATATCCACTCCCCACAGCCTTATTCCTTCTATCCCCCTTTCTTTACCTTCAGCTAAAGGAGTTTGTCGAAGGAACACAAGAGCCATACGCCATCTTGTCTCACACATGGGGCGACCAGGAAGTGAGCTGGATTGTTCCCCGACATGCCCTGGAACATGTGGAAGCTTCCTTTAGAGCCGATAGTAAAAATCACCGGACTGCCGCTACTATCTTTGACCACGTCGAAGTCGGAAGATGGTGCCACTACAGCATCATCGTCAGATCCGAGTACCCAAACAGGTAATCAGGTGAGAAGGGAAGTATGCATACCTGGCATGGCTTGTTGCACGTTTTTCATCAGTTCCGATGACACCGTTGCTTTCAAGCCATCCGTATGTTGAGAGCCTGCAGTGGTCAGTGTAATCTTGTCTATCATGGGAGCGGCGAGGGGGGCTGGATGCGTCCTAGACTCTTGGGGTTGGTCCTTCTTTCCGTTCTGCATCGGTAACGTCTGGGCTTGGAAGACACGATCAATGTTTGGGATTGAGACCAGCCGCGAGTAAGGTGTTTCCTCGTGTGCATACTCCAACTTGCTTCCAGCTAACTCGTAGGCGTCCTCGTTGTCGGGATGCCCAGTCGGTGTCTTGTAGGTCAATTCTACACTAAAGTTTCCGTCGTGATCTATGTCGGGCTTCTGTAGCAAGACTGCATTAGCGATGCCTCGACAGCTATTGGCCCGTTGACAGAGCCTATATGATCTGTGATCCTACCTTGGAAAAGAAAACACTACCGGCGGGTAACAGAACTGAAGTATTAATATTTTCTTGTAGGCTACTGAAGAAAGCGGAAGGGCCTGGGAAGCCTTCTACAGCAGCAGGAGCCAGGAATTCCGTGAAGAGGCTTAGGTAGAATTCAAGTTGACCAGCACCATTAGAGCCGGAAATGCCTTGCTCGACTGAGTGGTTCAGAAGTTCTAGCATGGCTAAAAAAAGTTACCCAGAAATTCGGCGCAAGAATTCTTCCTGGTCGTTGGCCTAACTACCGTGACCTGTGGAGTTGAAGCCTTCATGTCGAGAACTGGGTTTCCGTTTTCGTCTTCTTTGTCGGCAATCAGAACATTAGTCGACCAATGGATATCTGCGTCCACCCAGGACTCCGCCTGGCAAAGTGGACGCTCCTGTCTGACCGTCTTGCGGGCTGTGATATGCCCAGCAAACTGGATTTTGAGGGCCGACTCGGAGGTCTGGGGAACGCTGACCGTGTACTCATTGGTGTACCAATCGTCACCATCTGGGTTATCTGCGATTTTGAAGGACAGGCACCTACCACCGCCGGATTTTGCTACGTCGTATTCCGGAGTCGCGTCGATTTGGAAACCAGCTGTCACAAGCGTGTCGTGGACCTCGGCGCTGAATTTCTGATAGAACGGCTTGAGGGTTACTTTCTTAAAAAAGGAAAGCGACGAGTAGATTATTTTTCCGTCACACTGCTCAGAGGCCCCGATCTAGTTCGAATCGAAATTTCTAGGCGTAGAATGACTACCCTCGCCTAGTGTTAGGTCCTGGCCACCCTTCGTGTTCAGGATGAAATTAACCGTGCTACGATTTCCGTCCTTCGGATCACACTAGAGCGTAAATATCTGGCTAATAAGATCGAGGCTTGGAGGCATACCTACATCCGAAACGGTTCCGGTAGCCTAGCGGGTAATAGAATACCCTAGAATAAACAGGTTTAAAGCCGAGTTTTTTCTAAGGTATCCGAAGTATTTGTCCATCATAGCAACAAAATAATACAGCTTAGCTTCGGAATTGTTAATAATATTTATATAAAAAACATTAAACGTAGATAATTCGAGGCTTTCAAAATTCAGGAACATGTAAACAACGGAAAGTCTTTGTAATAAAAACCTTATAAGTTATTAAGAAACTAACTTAGGGATAGCTTTGCCGGCTTGAAGATCAGAATGCGCGATGCCAGCAAAGTCCACTGCAACATCAGTAGCATACGTCCAGCCCGCCATGTCCCATTTCTAGAGCTAACCTGTCGTTATCAGTAGAAGCCATACGGAGCCTTTAGAAAAAAACAGGGTCAGGACAATACCTCTACCAGCCACGATACAGATCAGGGCTCCGAGGTTTTCTTTGCGGCCAATCGTACCCAGCAGTCCAAGATTAACATCTTGATGCTTAGAGTCTCAGTCACAAACTGTGGTGCACATCGAGCCGCTACACTACCACCCCGCCCCAGTGCAAGGGTATCTGAGGTATGGAGCTTCTCATGTCTCGGCCACGCAAGACGTCAGATGGACGGGGCGTATGGTCTTTTCCCCCGTAATGGTTATTTACCTGAGGCAGTGGTGATCACGTGCTATGCGCCGTATATCAGTACCGCTTAGACCCGGACGAAGCGACGCCAAAAAACGCCAACTTGACATGGCTTGACACAAGCTGGATGGTTAACGAATCGGCTTAGCCAACCCGATGATCATGCGAGCTTCGAGCCATTATCGTTCGGCGAACCCGGATCCTGCGCTGCACCGCACCAAGCACTTCAAGACTAATCCTCACGTGTATATAGGACAACACTAGCAATAACTCAACAAAGAACAGACCTTGTAAGCAGTGACGTATAAAAATGTGCATAAGACTGGCATACGTGGTAACCTAGTGAAAATGCACACGTCCGAATACAGGAAAACAACTACGTCGGGAACTTGACGCCAATGGCTTATGTTGCCGTCCATTGTTGTAGCATGGCGAGCCCCTTCGTTGGCAAATTATATCAAGATGTTGACATACCTAGGTAAACTAAAAACTATTACTTATCAACAATTATAATGGCCAGCTAGTGCTAACAAGTTATCATCATGAATAAGAAGCTTTCGCATTTACATGGAGATATCGAGTCTCTGAATCCGTAAATTCGCTCCTGTCCTGTCCTGACCCCCCGACACAACCTGCTCAAACGTCTCTTCTTCCGTTTCCTCATGCGGAGATCAAGCATATTTCTTAGTAATATCTTCGGAGAAATCGGTCACATGTGCTTCAACAACGGTAGTGACGCAACTCGGCCCGTCTGCATATTTCTTCATGCTCACGCAAGTCGGAAGCCATGACTCAAACACACGCCCCTCAGCTCATGCAACCGAAGGATATTGCCCGCCGTATGCTTGCACCTTTGCAAATGACCACACGTCTCCCTCACTTGTCCTTGCGAAATGCAAAAGGGTGTATGCAGGCTGTGGAATCAGGGCCAATTATTCAACAGAAAATGAAGTCTACTGGATCGCGAAAGCAGAAAAATTGCCACGGCTGCGAAGTCGCGATGCCACCTGTCCAGCGATTTTTGCACAAATCGCATGCACTTTACTAGCACGCACGCCTCGTGTTTCTGAGGGAGGTTCGAGAAGATGCATATAAAACTTCATCTTCGACCTCTCCTCTCCTCGCCTTGCCCTCCAATTCCGCGAACTATTCACAGACCCGGCGAGAACATCAACACAAAGTACTACTACTAACTGCAAACGACCCTTCGCTATGCCTTACAAGACTTCTACCAGCGACAGTGCTTCTTGGTTCCTCAAAGGGGAACTCTCGTCGAAGAGCACTTTGCCCCTTTTATCTTACTTGATTGCTCATGCTCATGGTCGCGCTCAGGCTGGCCCTGCTAACCGTGGGGGCTCCTCGGCTGCTGATAACGTTAGCGCTGCGAGACCTAAGATCATACCGGACGAGAGTCAGCAGCTTCAAGTGGATCTGGTAAATCTCATCAAAAATGGCCCAAAGAGAAATCCAAACCAGAAAGTCTCAAGACAGCCAAAGGTAAGTACATATCTGCGAGTGATTTCCCGCCACCCCCGGTCATCTCACGGTTATGATTATAGGTCACCGTAGTCGGTGCGGGGATCTCTGGCCTCTGCGCTGGTTACGAGCTGAAGAAAGCCGGCTTCGATGTGACTATATTGGAAGCTTCTTCCCGAGTCGGAGGCCGAATCAAAACATTCCGTGAGCCGACCTTCGCCCCTGGGCTTCACGGCGAAGGAGGCGCGATGAGGATTCCCCACGACCATTTCCTGGTTCATAAGCATCTCGATGACTTCAAGCTCTCCAGCCAACTGTTCGATTTCGAGATGGAGAACAAGTTCATCTACCTCTCAGGCTACAAGAAGACAATAACGTATAAGAAGTTCAACGAGCTCCTGAAGGCCGAGGATCAAGAACTTCTCAAACTATTCCCCGAACTTAAGCCGTCGGAGAAAGGCAAGACATGTGACGAACTATTTGCGTCTGCCGTCAAGCCGGTTGTTGATGAGTTCTGGGAGGGTTATGGTGGAAATCCTCAGGACCTAGCGAAGATCGATTGGGATGCAGTCATACAAGCCTACGATAACATCACGGCCAAGTATGATAAGTACTCACTGCGGTCTTACCTTACCGACGTGGCAAGCTGGAGCAACGATGCGCTCAAGCTATACGACTTGGGAAACGCACATGTGGTATTCGAGAATGGATTCATCGAGTCTTTCAAGGACTCGTTCTTGTCGAGCAACGAGGAGGGTGCCGAGGCCGAGATGCGGCAGCTCCAGAATGGAATGGACGCTTTGCCCATGGCCTTCATCTCTCCCAAAAGGGGCAAATGTACGTTTCCTTTGTTCCGTCTGCAAGCCGTCGTACTAACATTAACCTTCCAGTCTCACTCATCGACAACATAACGTTCGGCGCGCGCGTCACTGCGATCGGGACTGTAAACCCTACCACACCGGACACTACAAAACGCCCTGTAAAGGTTACATACGAGGAATCGACCACTGGCTGCGTGCATACGGTCAAGTCCGATTACCTCATTCTTGCCATTCCTTATACGTCCCAGCGACTCATTTCTAAGTCTCAATCCTTCCTCCCGAAACGCGAGCTGGCAATCAAAGAGGTGCGCTATGTGGAGGTGACAAAGGTCCTACTCCAGTACAAGAGTCGCTGGTGGGAGCAATTATTCCTTGATTCCGAACAGGGCAACGACGGTGGTGTCGTGAGCGACCTACCCATCCGCTACACTATGTTCCCGAAAAAGGAGAACAACACACAGTTCGCCCACTCGAAGCGTGGCGTCGTCATGGCCGCCTATACCTTCGAGCAGGATGCGACCATGCTTGGGGCTTTGTCGCCCGAGCACCGAATTCGGATGGCCGCGAAGAACCTCGACACCATCTTCCCCGAGGCGAAGCGCCTCGACCTTCTCGAAGTGGGAGCATCGCAAGTGTTCTCTGCCGACGAGTTCTCGGGAGGTAGTGCATTTTGTTATTTCGGCCCGAGGCAGAAGACCAATTTCTTGAAGTCTATGACAGATCCGGACTGGAATGAAACGGTCTTCTTTGCTGGTGAGCAAGCTAGCTTCACCCACGGCTGGATCCAAGGCGCTCTGGAAGCGGGGTTGCGATGCGTACACCAAGTCTGGGATACCGAGGTCCCGGCAGGACAGTGATGAATCAGAACCTCAGCGCCACACACAGGCAAAGTAATATCCGTTTGAAGTAATAAATAACTTGACAAACATAAGCAAAATAGTAGGAAACTAGATTTGCTGTGTTAATAATAATATAATAAAACAAGCAATAATGTTGAAAGGTATAAAAATATAATTAAAATAAAACAATTAAACAGTTTAAACAGTTTAGACCGAAAAAAATAATTAAGTTTTTTTAGTTTAGAAGGAGGGGGGGATGTTCTGCCCCAAATCCACCAGACAGGTCAGGGCGCAAAAGGAGAAAGTCAATTCTTAAGCCACGCTAGCAACGTGACTTAGCCAAGAGTATCGAATATGGCAAACTCGAATGCCGCGCCCGAAAATGGTACAGATTTTCGTCGAGAACGACGCTTTTCCGGTCGTGAAGTTGGTTCACAGCAACGCAGGCTGTGCCCTAGTGTTCAATGAAGTTACCCGGAAAAGGAAACTAGTCAGGAGAAGGGTGGTGGTGAAACACGGCCTGGAACCAATGCTTGACGAGGACATGAAGAAATAATATAGAATCCTGGAACAGCTCAGGGGTGCCGAGCATATCGTGCAATTGATTGAGCTTCAAGCGAGTGTTTCGCGGATGAAAGGAGTAGCAAGGGTGCTCAGGAGTGTGAGTGGGAGGATTATCGCTGTTGTTAGAAGCATTAATAGCTCCGACGGAGACGACGAGGATGGTGTAAGTCGACCTTCAAAGAGACGCAAACTAATGAGTGTGGCCAGAAATTCAGTGATCAAGTCGCTAGAGTCTTCAGCGGAAGCATTGGAAGTAGCGGCAGCGGCAGTAGAAGCGGTGGAGCGCAAGTAGGATTAGGAGCAGTGCAGGGAGTGGAAGCGGCAGAAGTGGCCGAAGTGGCAGAAGCGGATGAAGCAGCGGGACCGTTATAATAAGAGGCGGAAGTGGAAGCGGTAGTGATGGTGATGGTAATGATAGCGGAGACGATAATGGCGGCAACAATGGGAGCCGCGGCGGCGAGGACAGCGAGGACCCAGCCCCGTTTCCTTATACTCTACCAGGCGGACACCCCTTTTTGTCATAGAATGGATAGAAGGCGACACCTTGGAAGATCTTCCCAATGAAAAGAAAGCAGAGGGGGGCGACAATACGCCCTTTCCAGAAGATGTGGTTTGGAATTTCTATGTTGTAAGTCAGCATTGACTCGAGCCTGTGTTGCAATGGGCTCCCCGACCAACAGACCACCAAATGCACCGACGATGACTGAGGTCATTCGATCCGACACGGAACACTCAAGCATCACCCACAAGGACCCCCATCTTGGTAATGTGATGCTTGCTAGAGACATTTTCAGCTTGAATCCAGAACACGCTCTCGAACGGAAGCTTAAAGTGATTTACCCTAGTTTTCTGTCAACTTGACACTTATAGGATTTCGCCCCGACTGACTCTGGTGCAGGTCATCGACTTTGGTCTTGCATCAGAGGAGTACATGTGAGTACAATGATATATGTGTAAAACCGGAGCTACTATAGAGAAACCTAACACTATTTTCTGCAGAGGCGAAGGAGAGGAACAGCAGAAAATCTGTTCGTGGTCGCCCCAGTAAGTCCTCTTTTGATTTGCTTCCTCCTCTCTTTAAATTCGAGCTAAATCAAACATTCATTATGTAATGTAATCTCTAGTCCTCCGCAAATAATACGTCGGCATGTTCAATTCGCCTGATCACCCAGACGCAGTCACAATATCGCTGCGCGGGGTCACCCGACGCCTCGCGAGATCTAAAGGACATCGTTATCCGTTGCTTAGCCGCAAAATGGAACGATCATCCCACACTCCAGGAGGTTCTGAGCACCTGCCGGACCAAAGTACAGAGTTATTTTAATTTAGTTGCTACTACTGCTCGGAGGTCAGAGTTGTAGTAGGGTATAATCATCACTAAGTTATTTAAACAGTATTGTCAACCAAGACCATTTGCTCCTGCGTGGCTCTGCATCGTGTTCCTGATCCTCCTCTTTCTGAGCGATATCCAACAAGTGTTGAATAGGAACTTTGTCAAGCGAGACGATCTTTGAGCGCCGAATGATCTTGAACCCGAAGTAAAGAATGATAAAGATTGGTATGTTAATGTAGCTGGAGATAAATGTTTCGGTTGACCACCTATATCCAAGATAATGATTAGCAAGCTTACTTCGTGCAGGTGAACAAAATAGAGAGCGCAAACATACTGTCCATATATGAAGGTGGAGAAACCACCCGTGATCAGCAAGAGGACTTGCACAGAAAGAGCCCACCAAGTGAGATATGGTTGGAGGGGTGCTGCCCATGGTAGGCGATGTCGAGGAATAGATTGCTTTCGACAAGCGTAGAAAAATCGCAGGTAGACAGTCGTGATGACTATCCAGTTCACTAGTGTCGATATTGAAACAAGGTCCTGCAACCAATTGAAGGCGTTTGAGGCCGAGCTCGACAAAGATAGATAGGCCAGCCCTATGAAGACACCGTAGAACAACACAGAGTAGTGTGGAATTCCAAAGCGATTTGTCCGTGTGAAGATCCTAGGAGCTCTCCCTTCATGCGCCATTCCGTAGAGGATACGGGAGCCCCAGAGGAGGATAGAGTTGCCGGCCGACCATGCTGAAGTCAAGACGACTGCATTGATGATAGAGGGTACGACCTTGATTCCAGCGAGTGTGGCAGCGATTACAAATGGGGATTGGGCTGCATTTCCTGTTGAATGGAGCAGATTTGGGTTATTCGAAGGTACAATCAGACCTACGAAGAAGATTGTGATCACTCAAAAAATGTCAATGCCTAACTTCTGAGAGTTTCAAAAAAAAAAAAAAAGTCTAATTGTCTCTGGGACGTACCGTAGAAAATCAAGATCTTCCAGAAGACTCGCTTTGCTGCCATTGGAATCGATTTACGGGGCGAACGCGTTTCTCCAGCCGTCAGAGTAATGTTTTCAACACCCGAATATGCATACAGAGAACTGTTCAATACTCTGTAAAAGCCAAGAAATTGTCCAAGAGCGCCGCCAATGCCAAGATACTGAGTGAACGGACCTGGGCTGCCCCAGTACTTGAATCCAATTGCCTCATGGTTGGGCGCTCCTCCGGCGGTGATCACAAGAGCCTGTCGTTAAGTTAGCCTATCTGTCGCCTAGGCTCCGTGCGAAATAGCGAGCCATATCATACCAAAAAGTTGAGCCCAAGGACAAGAAGAATTTTCAATATCGAAAATCCATACTCGAGCTCACCATAGACACGAATAAATAGGAGCGTCGTTCCTAATGTGAGCAGACCAAGCACAGTTATGAAAATAGCACTGCTGGCTGAGGTCCAATATTCGATGATCACCGCGGCGGCAGATACCTCAGCCGGAAGAGACACTATGTGTGCGTAAACCTCATTCCAGCCATCAGCGAAAGACAAAGCCGGATCGACGAAGTGCTCAGCGTATCGTATGACGCCACCGTTGAGGGGCATAAGAGCACCCATCTCGGCGGCAGCGAAGACGGTGCCGATAGCGACAGTACCCATGATGGAATACCCGAGCAGCGCCCCCAGCGGCCCGCCCCGCTGAATGGCTTGGCCGGATGACAAGAAAAGGCCAGTGCCAAGAGTGCCGGCGAGAGCAATCATTTGCACATGGCGTTGATGCAGACCTTGTCTGGTGTCCTTAATCTCATGGAATTCGCTGGACAAGGCATCGACATCGCCGTCTCCTGGAGTAACGTTTCCGGCATTTTTCTCACTGTCGTAGTCCGCAGGGTCATTGGCAATGGATATCGACATCTCGCCAAAAGCCGATGCACAAATTCCAGGCGAGCGACAGCGTCAAGTATGATGTGAAGGAGTGAAGTCGGCGTGACTCTGGTCGGTGAGGGAAATAAAATAATACTGTTTTTGTATTCGCAGTTTAGTCCGTCATCGGCTGGAGAGCTAAGCAGGGGCAAGATAGCAGTGGCTATACGCACATTTGAGATTTCCAGTCTCCTTATCGTTGCTATTCAACGCAGGAGGGGAGCGCTCATGATCTGATTCACCGCCATCATCCAACTATTAATTATTGCTTGGAAAGGTGACTCCAGACCTAACAATGACACTCCATGTGGTTCCAGAGCCTCAACTTTGAGGGTAAGATGCTAATCGCGACCATGTAAGCCGCTAAGTCGAAAAGGATTTCGGGTGGGGTGAAAATGGACTGCCGAACTACTTAAAACGGTAGGTAGGAAGGTTCATGATAAAATCGAGATAGCTTATCGCGGGCGAAACGCGATCTTTATTAGTCAGGTCCGGTTATTATATCTCCGAAACATGTTGCTATCTTTGTTATCCCCGCAAGTCAACCGCCGAGGGTTCTTATTATCAGTTAAATCTCCATGTCTTTGAAGTTGAAGGACCGCCGTATCTTTCTCTCCTTAATTTTTCTCGGGGTTTTATCAAGGTCTTTCTCGCAATCGTTGCCTTAACCATCTAGCTGGTTTGGCTTTGTGAGCCACGCGTTGTCGTGGGGTTGGCGGCATCATCTTCATCACCTTCCGTATGCCACATTTTTGCGTTTACTGCAGTCCATGATGACTACATATTATCTATGTCCTTTTTTCTGCACACGTACTCATGACTGTACGAGTAGATCTTGCATGCCTTGACCATTGTGGTGTGTGGCGACGATGACGCGCGCATACTCAGCTCTCCTGCTCCGCACCAATGTGCCGTGACACATCCAACAGTTTATCGTTGCCGATGCAATCAGATAAGACTTTTCACCTTCCATGCCTCCTTGCTCAACGTTGAACCAAAGGAATGCATACCAGATCGCATCTTTCGACCCTCATAATAACCTGCGACCAGGATCCAGCCGATACGTGTCCTTTGAACTGTGGCACTTTAGATGCATTTTTAGCTAGGATTGGAGTATTCGACACCGGGATGTGGCAGGGCGGGCGCAGTGTTGGATTTTGAACAACATTGTGATCGATGTTTGGTCAGATACAGTCGGGACTTATCTCACAACTTGATGAAGTGCTATGCTGCAGAGTTAACAATACCTATGTATAGTGAATTGGCCTCACGGACGGTTTCGCTCGGTCGTTCCGTCATGCGTGTACACAGTCTTCTGATTCTTAGGATTCGATCGGTTGCCCGGTGGAGGATTGAGCGGTGAAGCCTGGTGGCAGTCGCGGGATTTGCGGGTTTGGACACTTGTTGTGTTATCCGGTGGCTGGCATTTGTTGTGTTGTCCTTCGTTGACGTAATGATATCGAAACCGTTCGTGTCAGATTCAATGAGAAGCTCTTGAATCTCTGCATGTCCGTATCCCCTCTGGTTCGCAACCACTAACTTGCCAGTAGCCTCATCGCGGAAGCCGCAGTTGTAATGTGTGTGGCCGAATACCCATAACCTGACCGCAGTAGATTTCCAGCAAACATCCTTCGACATGTCCGTTGCAAACGCTGAGGATACGCTGCTGCTTTGGTGCGCGGGGTCGACTGCTCTTGGATCAAGCGTTGGTGAATGGTGAGTGGCGATGATGATTTGCCGTTGTGGTTCCGTTTCTTCTAGTGTTCGTACTTGACTGTTCAACCAGTCTCTATCTTTTCTGTGTGCTTCCACATGACTTTCGAGCGTCCAATCGCGGATGCCGTTCGATTCGTTGAAGTCGGTGAGAAGCGCGTTGACTTCGGTAGCTTGCTGTGGGAGCACATCACTCCACAATGTGCATCCGAGAATCGTGGTATTCGCATCCACGTCGAAGCGGTCTCGGTTTAGAAAGATGAAGCGTCCTCCATACTGGTATCTGGCCTCTTTCTCGAACGCCCTAAGCCGTGCAACGGCATCGGGTAATGTGGTCCTGTATGGTTCGTGATTGCCGAGGATATAGAAGAACCGACTACCGCGCGTCCTGGTCAGTAAATCTCGGAGGAAGCTGAAAAGCGCATCGTCCAGCACAAGCCCGATATCTCCAAGCATGAATACGTGGCTCCCCTCGACGCAGAGCCGGAATGTCTGGTAGAGTGGCTGCAATATGGGTGTCTCGAGGTGAAGATCCGACAAGACCTGGAACTGCGGCGGGAAGGTGGACATGGTGTATAATTACAGAGTCAGAGACGCAGAGAGTTCTTTCGGGGCTCTGAAGATGGTCGAATATTCCAATATTTAATATGAACGTTTCGTGTGTAAACCGTGCTTCGTGGCGAGAATACACAGGAAAGTTGTTGTGCGAAGTGTTGGTGGGGAAGTGAGAATGACGGCAAACGGCCTATTAGGGTGCCGTGTTCTGCCTTGAATAGTAGAATTATAAGGTTTTAAGGCTTCTATAAGTTTCTGAAAAATTATTAGAGTTTAAACAATGCAGTTAATACGAGTTACTTACGTGTACATCATGTAGGTGTAGTATGTATGCAAAGATCGAGCTCAACCGAGCAGAAGGAGGTATCCCGGACAGCTTGAAGACCAAGATGCTTGACAGACTGACCCTTTGAATTCCGATGCAATGGCAGCACCCGCTGTCGCGTAGGTTAGTATGCGATCGCTCATTGGAAGAACAGGCAGTGTATTCTCCAGATGGGTGAGATCTTCGAAGCATAGATTCAGATGATCTAAGAGGTCTAAGTTTCTGTACGTATAAAGGGAATAAGTGAAGCTATTTATGATAGAGAGTAGGGGGAACACCATTCACCTGACCCCGCCATGTAGGGACCCTTGCAAGGTCCACTTTCTCCGTGACACCCGCCAAACCCAATTTGCGAGGATGCTTGTTACAGGAAGTGAATGGTCATTGTCATATACCTTCCTTCCAACCTGGTGTCTTGTTTTAATAATGCGTTGAAAGGAAAAGCGTAAGAGAAGATAGTAGGGGAAAAGCTCCGTTGTAGGTGGGAGATCTGCTGTTTTCGTAAAAGATTGACTAATATTCGCGTAAAGAGGGGATTCTTCAGCTTCGTTTTGCAGCTGGCCTTCGGAAGTCTTAATTTAGGACGAGGCTATAGCTCAGGCGGTTGGTGAGGCTTAAAGTAATGGCTCGTACATTTCTAGACATGGATAGTCCAGCAGGTGATATACTAATTATCACAGGAAGTAAATGGTCATAATGGTTATAGTATGCTTACTGCTTGCTTTATTAAGTAGTAATTACAGGCCTTCGTAATTATTATTAGGGCTATAAATCAAGTACGTGCACTAATAATAGGTGCCTAGAAATAATAATTAAAAGGGAAGGTCCCCGTTACGCCGGCATTGCAACTCACGAATCTATAGGCGCTATGCAAGAATATGTTTCAGACGTAGAGGCCCAGTAGCTCCAAGTCTACAATACAAAGGCAGCGGAAATACAGCAGTCCGCATCCAACTGGCGCCGTATAAGAAGACCGCAAGAGGTAGATCCTTTTGATGGAAAGTCAGGGAACCCGTTTCGGTACGTGACATTCGGTCGTGTGCTATTCTTGGATTTGAAATCGCGAGAGGGGGAATGGGGATTTCATTGCGTTGGATGCCAGAGGTCCAGCCGCCCACCTCTCCATTACAGACGGAAAAGGAACATACCACCCTACCTACCGCTAAATTTTGATTCAAATTTTGATTCAAATTTTGAAGAAATTCTTCCCACGGCACAGGCAAGGAGTAGAGACGGATACTGCATGTTTTAGATGACTTAATCCTTTGCATTTATGCGACGGTTCCTGGCGGCGGTTGTGGCAAGGGTCTGAATTCAAGGGCTTGAAACAGTGGTTCATATTCAACTAATAATCCTGTTGCGGTCCAAAGGGCCCTTGGCTTCTTTTCTTTTCTGTTAATGTAACCTCGACTTTTGCCCTCTGTTTATAGTCGTCCTTTCTAGCCTGCAATCTACCGCCTCTTTTAATCGGGCTCAGATTGTATGTCTTTCTCGCAGACCAATAGCCAATGGTTTCTAGGCTGTATGTCTTGATTCAGGGCTTGGCAGGCTAGGCCGTGTGACAGTGGTTTACTTAGCCTGGGGTATTTGACCTACATGTGTAGAAACTTTTTTGTTGACATCAATATCAATGTACATAGTCTCGCTGCCAGTTTCTGGCTTTAATTTCGGTACAAGTTATCGACGCCAGCGCCATAAATCCACATGTCGCGGAAATATGACATGGCCTTATTCAAGGGCTAGGGACCACAGAAGCCTTGGGACCGAGGAGAGGTAGAATTACATCCAGTTACATATACGTACAGGTTTAGCTACTTAACATTTGTACTATGGTGAAATCTACTGCTCTTGTCACGGATACCTACAGGGGTCTAGGGAGCTCTTTTTTCGTATCGTATATATTATATGGAAGTAAGTGAGCCCACCAGACTGGCTGACCCGATCTACATATATATAGCCTCACGGCTTACGTGAGATCACGTAAAGCCTTACGTACGGGCTTACGTGATCCACATCTCCGTGACACACCCCCGATCTCCTTGCCTCGGGCCAGGAGATCTATCTCTCGCGGAGCCTCTTACGGGAGACTCGTTCAAGGCTAAAGATCACTTATTATTATACACCGAGCGCGCCTCTTAACTCGTGTGCGCTGCCCAGCCTTTATCCTAACGGCGTCCCGAGTTTATAGAAGGTTTGTAAAGCAGCGTGATCTGCGAATATATAAGCGCCGGGCTCCCTAGCGAGCGTCCTTGACTAGAGACCGCGTATTTTTTCGATCCTCCCGGCTTACTTGCGCTGATTTTAACACGTAAGGTTCTCGATCGGCTACTTTTTACTCGCTTTCCTGTTCGGGTGGTTAGCCCAGTTCTATAAAGGCTGGCCCTTAAAAACGCCCTTGCGGAGATCCTTCTACTTATTGCTCTCGTACCGATTATATATAGCGAGCTTTTGGCTGCCGGTAGGTTGATCGTTCTTTTTGTACTTCTTGCCGAAAAGCGTGTAGCGTAGCTTTCGGCACGTACGAGGGGGCTACGGGTGCTTTTTACCCTTCTCGCAAGGGCAAGGGCAAAGCTTTCGCGGACCCGACGATTTTCTACCTAGGGTCGCGTAGGTGCTAGGAAGCGAGGGATAGTGCTCGTGCTGATCCTTCGCTTGCTTTAGCTATGCGGTAAACTATTTGCTATATTCTTTAAGAGTAAGCGAGCGTACTCCCGAGGCCTCGCCGAGCGCCTCGCTTTGCGATAACTCGTTTAGGCGCGTACGAGCCTAATCCGGGGAGATCTTTACTTGCAGTGTAGAGAGATAATCTTGTATCCTTACGTAGCTTTGAGCTTCTGGGACACTAAAGGCACGCGCTTTTATATAAGCGTTAACCTATTGCTTGTGCTATGCCTCGGGTGGGATTCTCCCGGAGATAGCCCGCGCGATTATTTTTATGTACTCCGTACGAGCGGCACTAAAAGAACTTTCCGCCGAAGGGGCTATACGCTCTTTTAACGCTTTTACGATATTATATATAGTCGGCTTACGATCGGGGTATATAAGCTGGAGCTCCGCGAGTGTAGACGAGAGGAGCGCAGAATTTACGGTCCGAGTGATCTAGCTCTAAAGCGCGGTATAGCTGTTTGATCGGCTCGTCTACTTTACGGTGAGCCCAGGATACTCTTTTCGCTCCGACTCGACCAAGGCCGCGATTTCCACGCCGGTGGCCACCTTCGGCGCTTGGGGCTCTCGCTCAGGGTCCCTTGCGGGGTTTGGGAGAGCAGCCTACGCTTTATGCTGTGCTTCGTACTTAGCTGCACGGCGTGCGTTCTTTTGCTTTTGTATACGCCCGTACGTAGGCGCCTTTGGCAGGCCGGTTGTGTGCGTGTGGGCGTTACTAGGGAGCGGCTTATCGACATCTACGTGGCTTCTTAACCCCTTAAAGCGTGCGGTAGCGTTTAGCTGAGTGTACTAATTGATTTAACTGGCTTGATCGGTTGTAAGTCGGGGGCTTGCCGTAGCTGCTGCGGTAAGCTCTGCGAAATCTGAAGTTATAGATATATTGAATAAGGTTGTGTAGTGAGCGGACGAGCTATATACCCGTTAGCGATCACGTAAACAGTTAACTAGTAGATCGGCAGCTTTAAAAGCGTAGTAGCTAGCTTGGAGTGCGAACCGGGCTCATAACTGTTACGGATACCTACAGGGGTTTAGGGAGCTTTTTTTTCGTATCGTATATATTATATGGAAGTAAGTGAGCCCACTAGACTGGCTGACCCGATCTATATATATATAGCCTCACGGCTTACGTGAGATCACGTAAAGCCTTACGTACGGGCTTACGTGATCCACATCTCCGTGACAGCTCTCTATGAAATCATTCAGTTTTCCACATAATTGGATGAAAAACAGATGCGGGGTATACGAGGTATCATCATGTGTAAGGGTAGGATCGCCGCCCCTGAGTGTCAAGGTCCACGTACTTGCTTTGCACCCTTTTCATTGGTTCCTCCTGCTTTCGTCGTTCTCATATAATTCCCATTCAATTAGTAGTCTTTTTTCCCATTCTTCCATAAATTCTCACTAGACTGTCCGTTTCATATTGAATTGGCCCGGGTGACTGTAGTCCAGATCTGGACCCTAGCCTAGGAGGTGAGCCTGGGTTATACGCATCCAAGGCTAATTGTGAACACTCGAATGTATGGGGATAAGGTGATCAAATAGAATAAATACGCAATATATTAATGAAAAGTGCATTGATAGCTAATAGATGAATCAAGAAAAGTGATGTAGGTGGTGAAGTCTAACAACGCACCCAAGAAAAATCGACAGCCTAAGTAAGCCCCCTTTTTTTCTCACCCTTTTATTGGTCAACTTACCTTGCATATTCACTCGCACTGCTTCAATACGCACCGCTTCCTCTCCCTCCCTGGCCAACCCTGAAAGGTAGCTGAGTCCCGATGCACGAAGACTTACATATACACCATGCATACTCAACCATATAAGCGGTCACATGAACGTAAGAATTCCAGACTGCCGGGTTGGGTACTGTCGGGTGAATTATGCCTCCGGGATTCGGGCAACGGGGTTACATTGGCGGTATTTTATCAGCACACTTATCGTCATAACAAGGCCACGATATGCAGGACTTCCGGCATTCTTTCCACAACTACGATTCAGCCGCATCGACCGCGCAGCTCAAAGCGGTCATAATATCCCCTATTGGTCCCAGGCCGTCGGTAATATTCCACCTGCTGGGATCTATGTCTCTTTTCTGGCGCACATGGAAAATGCCTAATACCTGCTCCAGCAACCGAGGTAGTATCAATGCATGGTAGGTTACGAAAGTCCTACTTATAAAAAATCTACCCCCCAGTCTTTATTTCTTCTCAACCGCGCCTCTCCTCTGCATATTAGGATCCTTTGGATGAAACGTTTCCTTATGCTCCTCGGCGTTTTACCTCGAATCTCCATTTTTCCCATGAACATGCTTTTTCACGGCCACCACACACCTGCCATTTACGGGAGCTACACCGACTCAACTTTCATTTACTACCTTGAACTCTCACCGTCATCGACGACGGTCCTCCCGAGATGGCAGGGCAGATGTCTCATATTGTGGTATCGAGGTAAGATTGCCCGAGGCATCAATATACAGTATTCCCTAAAATGGGAAATTAAGACCCTAGTATAATTAATCAGTTTTTACACGAGATACAAGTCGTGGCTGTAAGATGAAACTCAGTATCTGACAATGGGCTCGGGGACAGGGCTATAGATTTGTCATTACTAGGTTGACCCGTTCATATAATCCTTAGATGACACAGTACGAAGCATCAGTACCGCGGAATCAAAGCTTAGAAGCCACCTCAGGGAGACGAAGTCTCTCTTTTGGGTTGCCTAGTATATCATCTCCCTACACGACTTATGACGTCGTAAAGGGCTTGTCTTGCCTAGGGACACTAACCGGAGAGAGAAATATATTTACATGCGGTACGGAATACCAATTATTCCCCTAGATTTATCGTGACTTGTATTGGCGCAGTAAGGACAACCCTTCTCTGTTCCGCCAAGAGATTGATGAGGTAAGTGACAGGGGAGCGTCAAAGGATAACTCCCAGTCCTACTCTTACGCACAATCTAAGAAGAGTATATCGCAAGTGCGCCTACTCAGCAATTGTATAGAAAATTTTGCCATGTAAGTAATAGAAATCTTATCGATATTACAGTACGAATGGGTCCCGCAGACTAGCATAGCAAAACGGCACGGTAGGATTGGGGTATTGCCACCTCTGCTTCGCCCTTTTCATCATGACAGCTGATTTCTTGGACATGATTCACCTTTGGAGTAGTAAGGACTGAGGATGTTACAGCATTGTTAGATAGGTAGTTTGGAGTGGAAAGGCCGTTCAACAGCACCTCGGCTGCATCTTTGATGCTCCAGCAGTTACATATTTAGGACACCACTATGCTTAAATCCATGTTCACCTTGTGAGACTGCCTTGTGCTTTAAACTAACGACTATTACATCGGTTTTGTCGTGGTAGGTTGCACTACTCATACGGCGCCAATCTATTAGGGAGGAGCGGTCACGAATAATTATGCCTCTTTTGGCGACGCAACTCGCTGAAGATGCTGGCAGTTGTGTAACGTGTTGCTGCATAATTAATTAGCGGAGCGGAGCGTAGGCAATTACATGTTAGTGGTTAATATCACCGAACCAGTCAACAGTGTTTAAGTCAGTTTGGTTACATACTACCTAGTCTACCAATTACCTGAAACTTATTGAATGGCACGTGGGGTTACTCGCTGCTACAGTCTGAGCCGTCTGTCACGTTTGTTTGACACCTTACCACCGCGTGAGGCAGAGCATGCCCAAATATCTGGTTAGGACAGGCGATATGTCGAATTGTCGACTTTACATCGCCTCCTCACATGATATAGATCACCGAGCATGCAATCGATATGATCCAATTAATTTATTGATAAATCAACATCCGTTAACTTTTCTATATATAAAATAGGTTCGGTAACGCCCCCAGAGATTGTAGGAAGTCAGTATCAAGTGGCACTATGATTATATCTTGTACCACAAGATCTCTTCGCGAAATTGCATGTTTGCTAAGATGCGTTCCCCTCAATCCCCAGCAATTGAAGATACTCAAAAGACATCTATGGCCCCAGAAATCGGTTCTACGCATAGGACTGAAGATATGGTGGAAGATGAGCACTTGAATGATGTTGAGGCAGCTATGGGCATTGTTCAGGTAATTACTATTGGCCCCCAAAAGGGAGAACAGCAATTGATTGCGTATTAGCAGGAAAGTCGGATATCCGTGAACGCACCTCAAAAACCTCACATTGGTTCTCGATATCTTTCTGAATCGGGAAGCGCTTTCAATTTGTGCCGCTCACCAAGTCCGGTCCCTACTGGTGGACATCATGTCCCCGCAGCGGTGACAGCGGAAACCACAGTGCTTCCGCTTGAGCAGCCTGATCAACACTTTCACACGTCCTCGAATGTGAATGCCAATCCCCAGATAATTAAAACTACTGTCACGGGAACAACTCCGGAGGCATCACAGAGTAGAACTACACAAGAAGCAGGCGAAGCATCAGAGATCAGTTTCAACCTTGTATTGGCGTCTCGACTGCCAATCAGAGAATCCCTCGGTCTCTCTGGCTCATTCAACATAATTGGGGGCTCAGCAGTAGTCCTCGGGCTTCTGGGCATTTTGATGTTTCTCTGGTTTGGACACGGGACCCATGAAGCTGCGGACGCTACCTGGGCCTGGCGACAAATAGCACTCCAAGGCCGGATGACACAAGCCGTGACTCTTATATCTCTTCATTGTTTCCATGCAGTCCGCAGTGTGTACCTCTATGCTAGCAGCGCTGGTACTAGAAAAGAGGTTCGCCCGCAAATCTCACGTCGCTTGGTTCTCGGTCATCCGAAGCACGAATGATGGGCCACTGAAGATGGTACGGATGATGTTATCTTCCAAATACCTTACCCGACATGTTGAATTCTGGCTTTTATCCTTATTGGCTCTTACCACACTTGGCCTGCAATTTTCTTCAACAATTCTATTATCGGACTTTTCGGACTTCATTATAGTTGGCGATGTTCATCATACTCGACTACCAGCTCTGCTAGATAATATATCGCCGGATGAATTACATATAGTTATTTCCCCGGGATATTACAGCACTGAACAACCCACGTACGCTGTCATTGGTGAAATCGACACGAACTTCGGTACTGCTGCAGACGCACGAGGCTTGAGTCAAACTGGATTAATTCAGAGAGCTTTTTTGCCGCTATCCGAGAAAGACAACCGAACCTCAGTTCGCTATCTCCGAGCCAACGCAATGGTAATGGAAATGAACATAGCTTGTATGCAGCCTCATATTACTGATATGTCTCTTATCATAAAGAGACACCCAGATGGCACGACTACGGCTTCGGTTGAAGGACGACTTCAGTATGAACTCAGCATCCACAATGCACAAGTGGACACAAACACGTCATGTGTTACTGGGAATTGCGATGAAGTCGGATTCATTTGTGGTGTGCCAAGGTCATACCTCGATAATTCGGAGATCTCGCAGTCCGTGGCCTGTATTGTTGGCGTGGTGGGAAACCGAATCGATACATCGATTCTAAGGCCCAAATGGAACTATACACAGGCGCCTTGGTCGAAAAACACGATAATTTACCTTATTATTTCAACAAATATAGCGGAATATACCCAGAGCCAGTCATTAGATCCATTTCCATCTAGCCCTAAGAATTCCGAATGGAGAAGTTACGAGGTTAGGCCTGGTCAATTCCTCAATATCTCACTTTGCCTCCCTGCATTTACTATAGATAGGAAGCTGGTGACCATGGCAGCTTCATGGGACTTGAAAGAGCCAACTACGCAGTGGTCATTGGCGTCAGACAAGCATAATACATCCGATGTCCAAAGATATATAGGGTTGGCTTCACCGCGCGGTACTTTCGCTGACAGAAATATTTTGGAAATGCACATACTAGGCGAGCCTGATGATGGACCACCTGCTAGTCCGGCAAATAAAGAATATCTAATCGACGTGGACGGAACACAAAGAAACATATCGTCGGCTGTGCTAACCGCACAAATCCAGGAGTGGTCCCAATATATAGGATCCTTAAATGGCGGTCTACTTAACACAACATTCCTATTGTGCCTGTATTGTAGTATCGGTATCGCAGGTATAACGGACACCGAAAGCAGCCTTGTATTCAGCGATGTCATCGCCCAGACGAATCGGGCTGTTAATGCGCTTTTCAGCTTCTACGCCACTAAGGCATTGACAGTGTACTATGCCTACCTGAGTTCGTATAAAATACTTCAAGGAGCTCAAATAGCCTCGACTACCGTAGTCAGAGCACCGAAAAAGTGCGCGGAAAGCGGGTGCGGAGGGCTCGTCGCAGTCACCGTCCTCTTAGGCGTCCACTTATTATATGTTGCTGTTATCACGGCCCTTTATACTACACAGATTCGACACTCACGCTTTGCCAATATATGGCATGCTGTCTCGCAGTTGATGGGCGGTGAGACGAGCGAGATTTTGGAAGAAGCCAACAACAATAGCGACGATGGTGTCTTCAAAGGCAAAGAGAAAGAGAAAGAGAAAGAAGACAAGGATGACTTTGTGAGGCTTGTTAAGCTGGAGAACGGGAGGATTGAGATCGTGAAGCATCATCTTGAGAAGAAGTCTTGGGGCCCATCATGGGTCACTAAACTCAAGGAAAAGATTCCCACAATGAAATGGAGCAAGCGAAATGAGCCGAAAAAGCGATTTTAGGTGTCGAGAGTGGATTAGGAAGCGGACATCCCACTATCTTCGTTGGTCTTGACCAAACCTTATTCAACTGACTACATTGGAGGATATCATATCATGTTTTTCCTTTGGGAGTTGGATTATCTATTCATCTGAGAGGACGACTTACACAAATTTAGTCCCTTAAACTTGTACGATCTGCCCCCTCCCTTTTTTTTCCCTTGCCAATCTTTGGTTGACGTGCGTCCGGGGATGTTTCTAGGGGTTTCATAGAGCGGTTTTACGATGAAGCAGTGCGGGTGGCGACAAGTGATTTCAAGAGGTCAAGAATAATGGGCATCTAATTCACTTATTCCTTTAGCTTTCCACTTAGTTTTTCGTTGATTTTTCTCCTGAGTTCTATTCCGTTGCCGTCGCTCAAGTGTTCACTATTTATTTAAGTGATGAATTGTAGCCCTGGATGAGTATCTGTTAGCCCACCTCGTCGGCTGGGGCTCCAAGGACCGACCCGCAGTCACCCGGCCATTTCAATAGATGTAACTAAAGGTATAAACAAAATCTTAAATCCGCCGGCCGAGGCGGAATCGGTCTTCAAGGCTACCCTAGGTATGCATCCAAATGCCGAAATACGTTTAAAGAATAAACTGTCAAAGCTGGACTGGACTTCGTATCCGTATATGTCCCTAAAGCAGTAGTGCCGGCTGCTATTCCGGCGAAGGGGAGTTCCCGGCGATAACCGGCGGCGACCGACCCCGCCTAGGTCAGTGATAAGAGGGTAGTGAAAGACTGAGTCACCGGCGACGTACAGCATAATACCTATTGAAGTGAAGCGTCAGTTATCTGCAGCTTTCTATATCGTTAGTACGCAGGTATGTAACGGGAATTATAGATAATTAGGGGTGGTGAGGGTTACGACTAAAGCGGATCGGAGAACTAAACCCCCCTATAGCGTGTCTAGATAGCGCAATATTAGCTTGGGCAGGGCTCTGGGCAGGGCATCGGCCCAAAACCTCGCTGTTAGTCTGGACAGAAAACTTATAAATGCAGTGGCTTACGACTGGCAACCATCGAAGACACAGTTGAAAAGTCGTATAACCCAATCCTTCAATTCATACAAAGTGAGAGGAATCACCCTCACGAATCGAACACCCTTCCGCCCTTCTCATCTATTCATCGGTCTCACATCAAGCCGCCACTTTTCCCCACCTCCATAATCACGTTCCGCCACCATCCAGACCGCGCAGCAGATTCGATTCAATTCCCTAGAAAGATGAGTTCCAAACCACTGGGCTTCACGGATCAGGAGTGGGAGGAGATATCTCGTGACGTACCTGGGGAGAATGACCCCTTCCTACAGAAGTACCTCGAGGGCCGTGAGGCGCTCATCGCTCAAGAGAACAAGCAGCGAAGTGGTCAGTGACACATCTCACAGCATTTATTCGAACTCCTCCTCCCTTTTTACTTCGATAACTAAATCAGGAATTTCAATTCGCATGTATACTAAATGACTGGTTCTAGATGCCTCATTCAGACAGAATCTCTCGCCAATCGCGCGTCGCGCCTGCACCATCGTCCAGCGCATCCGCGATGAGGAGAATAGCACGGTCTGGACGCCGCAGCTCGAGGACGCGCTAGCCCAGAAGGCCGAGAACATCACCGTGCACCCGGGGATGATGTTCTCGCTGTCCAAGGCGCGGATGGAGTCGACGAAGCTGTGGCGCATCGTGCGGCGCATGCCCAAGGGGGCGCTGCTCCATGCGCACATGGACGCCATGGTTGACTTCGAATTCCTCTTTGCCGTGCTCCTCGAGACCCCGGGGATGCACATCCTGTCCGACCGCCCGCTGAACGATGCCACCGCGCTGGAGGACGCCGCGGTCAAGTTCCGCTTCTTCAAGACGGCGCAGACCGAGGGCGATATCTGGGCCGGTGCTTATGTGGCTCAGACGCCTCTGCTGCTTACACAGGCTGCCGATGCGTTCCCCGACAGCGGCAGACCGGGGTTCCTGAAGTGGCTGTATAACAGGGCTACGATCTCTCGTACTGAGGCTGTTGAACAGCACCATGGTGTTGATCACGTTTGGCGAAAATTCTGTGAGTTCACCCCCGAAAACATGCATTTCATAGATAGTCAACAAATACGGTCAACAAGTTTCTATTTTAAAAAATCGCCTGTAAAGTTCTACAAAAAGAAAATATTGCCGCATCTTAAATGAATATTTTAATTCTAAATGAGCCTAAGCGAGTCTAACACGCCAATTTCAACATAGTCACCTGCTTCCGCGTCGTCAACAGCATAGTTCACTACGAGCCCATTTACCGGCAATTCCTGCGCCGTCTAATGTCGCTCCTAAAAGCCGACGGCGTTAATTATGCCGAGTTACGGTTCTCCTGGGAGCTCGACTACTACCGGCAGGACAGCGAGGTTCCCGAGGGCGACTACCGCGCCATGATGGACGTCCTAGACGAGGAGGTGAAGCGCTTCCAAGCCAGCGAGGAAGGGAAGGGATTCTGGGGGCTGCGCACGATCTGGGCCACGATCCGGTCTCAGGGAACCAGGGCTGTCGTTCAGGACATGGACAATTGCATCACGACGAAACTAACACACCCGCATCTGATCGCGGGATACGATCTAGTAGGGCAGGAGGACCTAGGCCGCACACACCGCGAGCTACTGCCGGAAATCATGTGGTTCCGGAAACAATGCGCCGAAGAAGGCGTCAATATCCCTTTCTTCTTCCACGCGGGCGAGTGTCTAGGCTCGGGCTCCGACACAGACCACAACCTGTTCGACGCAATCCTCCTCGGCACGCGGCGCATCGGACACGGCTTCAGTCTCTACAAGCACCCGCTTCTAATCGACCTCGTGAAAGAGAAGCGGATCCTAATCGAGAGCTGCCCCATCTCCAACGAGGTGCTTCGCCTCTGCGGGTCGGTGATGAGCCACCCACTCCCGGCGCTCCTCGCGCGCGGGGTGCCGTGCTCGCTATGCAACGACGACCCAGCCATGCTGGGCCAGGACACGGCGGGCAGCACGCACGACTTCTGGCAGGCGCTGCAGGGGTGGGAGAACCTGGGGCTTGCGGGCCTGGGGTCGCTGGCGGAGAACTCGGTGCGCTGGGCCGCGTTCGAGGACCAGACGGCCGAGGACTGGAGCCGCGACGTCCGCGAGGCGAGTGTGGGCAGCGGCCTCAAGGCGCAGCGCCTCAGGGAGTGGGCCGTCGAGTGGGAGCGCTTCTGCCTATGGGTCGTCGACGAATTCGGCGAGTGAGCGAGCCCACAAACACGAACCAAACCCGAACCCAGACCGAAAATGAAAAGGAAGAAAAAAATATATGTAATCGCAATGTGCTTAAATCCGGCAGACGCGTTCGTCATTCACGAGGGGAACCAGTTTCGGTGAGGTCGACGAATCGGATCCCCTCGTCGCCTCTTTCGTGTTTCCTCATTGGCTTTTCCCACTCTCCCTCCGCATGCGTGCCGGGGCGGTGGTACGGCATGGGATCGATGCGGCTCAGCGGCACCGTTCATCGCCCATCGCCTGCTTACTTACCGGATTGATACCTATTTACATGCATCTACTTGCTATATACCGCCACCTCCCTACTTAGTATACAGGCGCGCCTGAAGCGCCAAGACGCTGGCCGGATCACAGCGCATATATATATATATATCTGCCTATTCATTTTTATTTCCTTTCCTGATTCTCGTATTCGACTTTAAAAAGGAGGCCAAGCGCAATAGATTCAACACCGGAACGGCGGAGGAGCCAGAGTCGGAGTTGAAAGCGGGAGAGACTTGGCAGGGCGTTCAGGCAGACACAGAGCACCAGCGAGCAAAGATCGCGAAAGACCGAGGATGACCTTCAACGGGCTAGACGAGTAGTATACTATACCCATAAGAAAAGACGATAAACAATAAGATAAGATCGATGCTTACGACTGCCGATACGAACAGTATAATCTCACGTCATGAAATGCTATAGTCAATCGATTCGTCAACCGAGCTAGGCAACTAATGACTTCTCACCTACCTACCCTACTTAAACCGTCCATTTCCCCATAATTGTTCTTTCTTACAACCCTCTACTATGCATACCTTACGTAGGTAGTCAGAATACGTAAGCCGCATTGCTCACTGCTTGAGTTCTAACCAGCCTATGTCATACATCATGTGTTCGAGTAGACTATACGTACGTACGTGGATTAGGCAACTGACACCGACTGACAGTAGGTATACTATACTATACCTCCTGACTCGATATAACCTGATCAGGTCAGCCATGGGGCATGGGGCATGGGGCATACATTCTGTCGAACCACAAGAGCAATGTGCCGCGACGCGCAGCAGCATCTCAAAACGTAAGACAACTGCATTCCACGTCGCATATGCCTCGGGCAGTGCGAAACGTTCGATCTGGCTCTGCCTAACCAGCAAGCCCAGGCAGCGTTTCCGCGCCTCTAGCTTACATACATACATATCCAGCAACCTACCTACTCGCACACTTGCTTCCCTGACCCAATTCGGCTACCTCGGCGCGTATATGTAGGAACGGATATATGTACCTACGTATATAGAAGGCTACAAGCAATAAACTCCGCGCGACAAATAGTGCAGAATTAGAGAGCTGGTCAATCCATGTGTGGTGGCACCGCGCACAAGGCGAACCGCGAAGCAAACGCCGAGGCACAATCGCGTGTCTCCGCCATGCTAGATACCTACAAACGAACTTAGAACTTAGTTATCTACGACCTTCAGATGGATCGAGCCCCGCAGGATCCGAGTCCTCGGTAACAGCCTGTGTGGTTCTTTTCGGGAGCACTAGATCGCAACTACCGGTAGTTACTAGGTAGGCGAGGTAGGCGAAGTGATACAGCTGATGCGGGTCGCAATATATATATGGTATGCAGTACCCAATATTGTAAGGCTGAGTAGATGCATGCACGTGTATGTATGTATGCAATGCCTACACTTAAATATATTGCCTGCGCTAGGTAAGTACCTACCTACCTATGGTGGCAGTGAGAAGGATATGGATCAGAGTGGCGCATGGTGTCTCGCATGCATGCATATGCAGGCTATTTAGGCCAGTATGTATGCACGTGTCAACGGTCGGAGTCGAGTCGCATTCGCGACTACTGATAGGTTTGTAGAAACTCGAGATCAAACGGCATGAAAAGTGGCTATGCCTTTTTCGGTGTACTTCACTTAGCTCATGACATCCGTACGTTGATTGGGCGTTGAACGAGCCTATGATATTGAAGTGTAGAGAGAAGTAGAGAATCTAAGGCTTAGATAACGTATGCTATAATAGTCATCGAACGGGCAGCGACAGAGTATTTCCAGACGCTCCTTGGATGATACATGGCAGGCGAATAAAAAATTCGACATTGGATCGAGACTTGCCCGCGCGTTTCAGAAGAGAAGCCAGAAGTAGTGGTAGATGATAAGGGGTATCCTGTCGCCAGTACAGATCTAGTAGCCAATACAACATAAGAAATAGAAATGATGAAAATGATCCAACCACAAGATTCGAAATGGACCACGATGTAAACAGTACCCAACGACGTTTGAACTGAGTTGAGAATGCGGGTAGATGCATCATGATAGGCGACCTAGGTGATTTCTTGACCCGAATCACTGAGCAGGACCCCAGGTGTTGTATAACCACTGTCGAAAGCCCATCGGCTCGATATTAACGAGGTCATTCAGGTTAGCTTCCCCAAAGCTATATCGGCCGTCGGCTGTTTGGAGGAGGTTTTGCATCGCAAACCACTTTTCCTCTTCATTGTTCTGGTGGAAGTAGTCGAGCCAGGCGACTATCTCCGTGTAGGGTCTATTGATTACGTCGAACTCGACTAGGGACATCTTAGCTTTCAAACAGAGAAAAGGAGGAAAAGAATCGATAACGTACCCTGTCTGACCTCACTGCAGTATTGCAGGATCCTCTGAGGAGAGATACGTGCTCCGCGCATCTTGAACTCCCGTGGCCAATTATCAATGCCGAGTTCGACGGCCGCAGCCACGAAACGTGCCACATCATAAGCGGAGGTTAGAGAAATTTGAATCTGACGGCCTTGGGAATTGGTATCAGGCAGTTCTGCGGTGCCAAGCCCGACATCTATCAAATAGTCGCCCTGGTTTGGAAGGCGACACGAGCCGCCTATATTATATGTTCGAAGGCCTCCCGGGGCAAAACGTTCGTAAAATATACCGCAGGAAAAGACGGTGTAATTCATTGGATAATGTCTTGACGACGACCAATGTCGAAGTTGACTGAGTGCAGTCGAGGAGCCGTTGTCGAGGGGATCATTGCCAGGCCTGTGACTCGGAGAGCCTTCGAATTCCGAGGGTACAAAAGTACGTACTCGAGCTCGTCTGGCTGCGTCGATAAGGTTCAACTGCTCTGCTCCGGAGATGGTCGATATTATCAAGTCTACTCCTTGCAGAACGAATTGCAGAGTTTCCAGGTTGTGATAATCGACAACGGCAACTTGGCAATCATAATTGGCTTCGAACTCGGGATGTGCCTATTGAAAGTCAATGCCGTTCCCCTAAGTTCAAATTCCGGAACACCAACATTTCTTGAGAGGACGAGGACAGCATGGGCACTCCTAGATAGCTCTTGGGTTAGAAGAGCCGCAAAGCCGCCGGCGCCCGCGATTACAATCCGCATCATCGCAACAGCTGATTTCTTCGCCATGGTCAAGGTGGCAAAAGTGGCTTATTTCGACGTTTTAAACTATTTCAAGCTTATAGAAAAGGGGTTGACGAACTCGTCCGTAGTCACTTCGCGGCTCGGCTTGTAACACGGTGCAATATTTCCGTGCTGAGAAGCGACACCGAAGATATACCTTGATTCTGCTGACTAGTTTATCCAAATGAGTCAAGCCAGGACCCACGGGTCCATGATATACAACGACCAAAGGGAAAGGGGACGATGTTACTCTAGCTGCTCAAACCCTAGGTTTCAGTCCAAGAACGTTAGAGAGGTCATCGGAAGCGAGGTGTCTCAAGGCATACGGCGGGATACCTCGGCGAATCCTACAGAGCCGCACAACAGCAGAGACGGTTGACAAACACAATGATCGAGATAGCTAAGCAGTGTATGTCATTATAGAATCCCTGATGGTGGGGATGCGGATTCTGTGGGCAGTGAACCGGATCCTAGAGAGGGTGATAATACAGGGTGGCCGCTAGTTTGACTCCGTCTCTCAATGTACTCCCGAGTAGTTCCGATGAGTTTCTTTCCAGTTTACAGTATCGATGAATCGACCAGGTGGCAGGGATCGATGAACCTCAGGTGAGATACCCTTGAAGGCCGAGCTGTGGGCTTTTCCCGCCAGGAACCTGTGACATCACTTTCCACATGAGCGGAAGGGTCGAGGGGAGTGTTGCCTGAGAAGGCCTTAAGCCAACATGGTCGATCACATATTGGCTTCGGCCGCATCCGATGGTAAGTACCGTTTAGACAGGTCGTAGATTTTAAGGATTATCAGCGAGAATCATTGCAGCATCGAAGGCTCTTTTATGACAATCCATGACTTTGAGGTCTTAAGCGGTCTGGAGCAGGCTAGAAGAAACCACCTGGGACTCTCTCATACAAAAAAGCCATCGCATATACTGCTATTCACTTAGGCCACGGCTGTCGACACTTGCCGCGAGTCAGATCACAGTTTTCAGAGACAGTAGCAAAGCCTTGCCAGTTTCGAGAATGTCGGTGATGGAACTAGAGGCGCGGATTCACATGATGGCTATCCGTCATGCATAGACGCAGCAGGGCGTAATTAACCTAGCGACATCAAGCGAGAACACAACAACATGCCGGATGCAAGTCAAGTCCTTCTCTAGTTGGACCAAACTAGGTCCAGGACGAGGACCCATCATCATTCCTATTAGATGGTCCAGGCAGCCAGAAGCGAGCTTGTCCGAATTAGTCGAATCCCGAACGGGGTAAATATACTACTGCAAGACACACATAGTCAGAATCATGCGGCTTTTAACGGGATATGAGCAGGTATAATCGAAGGCTCGAGCCTCACCGAATCGTCAACGCCCTGCTGACTAACGAAGGTTAGACGAAAAGAGGCAGGAAATAATCTTAACTAGTTTAATAAGAATAAAACCTGCTGCGACATTGGATGCTCAATAGCAGGGGCAGGCTAGGGCCATCAAAAGTCGGAATGTGGTCATGGAGGCAGGACTGGATGCGAAGGCCGTAAATCATGAACGGCGCACCATGAGTGGATCGGCTGGTCGACAGCCATGTTCAATCGTGCATGAAGAATAGGCTTCCTCTGTCGGCCAAGTCGAAAATGTGGTATTAATTTGATTTTAAATTTAGCATTATTCTCCTCGTTGTCATTCGTTGGCGTCGCTGAGAGAAGCACTGAGTGCCAGGTGAGGTTGACGAAGGAGAAGTTGGGGTCCAAAGCCGGACGCGTGGGACCACGGGACAACCTGCCTTGATTGGGGAGGCTCTTGCATCCACAGGGCTGGCACTGTTGCAGGTGGCCCGCGAACCCCCGGCAGCTAGCAGGCCTGCACTCCACCGAAGATCCACTGCGGATGGCGGCAGACGCCACAGAGCAGGGCGCCGGAACCCCGCTGCGAAGCGCTGGGATGCGCTAACAATATTCCTACACTCTTGAAGTAAGTACCTAATTGCACCGCTGAACTTCACCTGACACGACGACCACGCGCAGAGCCCAAAGTCCTGCATATTGCCCCTACCTATCAGAAAATTTCCTCGCCGTCTCCTCCCTATTGCCGTAGAAACCAGCAACCTAGCCTGTGTTATTTCTTCGTTTTTCTTCTGGCTTGAGTCTAGCGTTGACTCACTCTCCCAGTCCACCGGCCAAGTGTCGCAATCGCCTGCTTTTCCCATGAGTCCCGGTCTCATCGTGTGCCTCGCAAGTTTGAGCCTAGCGTAGGCCTCGAGGCACGTCCTAAGCACAGTCGACATTGCCATTGGTCTTTGGCGTTGGCCCAACTCGGGCTTGCGCCGCATGGCTCATCGATCACAGCCGGAAGGGGGTGACAGGCTCGCGTGAATCACGCAATTTCTGCAACGGACATGGCCGTTGCGCAGGAGCAGCCTCATGTAACGTCATCCCAAACGTCGGGGCTGCTGATTGAAATACCACCTACCGCGGTTGGCATCCGGGGCGTGGGTAGTATAGTAGGACTTTGATGCATACTCCATCCTACGGCTGGAGCTGGAGTGTTCGATAAATCCTTGATATTCTAGACGAAGACGATCAAGAATTTCATTTGGAATTCAAGAGTGACACGGCGTCCCCAGCCCAATCGTTACACATGGAACCGAGGTGAAAGGCCGAAAAACTCCATGGTAGACTTGGTATTCTGCGGAGAGCTTGTGGCTGACTAATCCTATAGGAAGCGGAGGATGCAACATTGTCCATCGACATAGAATAAATACCTACCAAGACATGGCCGGAGCTAGGATGTTCGGCCAATCTATAGCGTGGCGTCCTAGACGGCAACCAAGAACGCCATATGAAAATTTTGAGCTGAGAGGTACAAGGGGAGACACACGGGCTTGCCAGGCCAATGGTTACACGTGCGTAAATACTTATGTTCATTGTATAAGGGCATATGTACAAGGATAGTGAGCATGTCGGAAATACGTGGACTAGGTTCGGTACTCTACATGAAACCGATAGCCGTCTACGACTATCGCGAGGTGAGGGAGGAGAGTGAGAGGTAGCAGGGGAGAGAGACATTGCAGCGTAACATACGGGATTTTCAGTCTGATGGTTACATGAACCAGAAGGATGGAAGTCGGAAAACGTGGGTCAGATTGAGTAGGTATGCGACTCTGCATGGAACTTATGGCTGTCTATGACCATAGAAGAGATGAGCCGCACGAGCAACTACCAGTAGCGCGATTAGGAATGGAACCCAACTTTTTCCATGCGCCTTCACCTACCAACGTGGATACACATTAATTAAAACATGCGGCCTGTAGAGCTATTCTAGTGGGAACAGTCGTTGTTCGCGGCTCAAGCCACTCACGCCATAGTCCTACAACAGCACCGAAGCCTCGGTTGCTCGACGAGAAGCAAGAGTACCTAGGTAACTTACCCCAGGGCCAACGACTCAACATTATCACGCTCACGAGATACTACGTATAGCACAATTCAGATAGTTGGTGAGAAGTAATTCCTTATTTCAGGTACTCGTACAATCTAGCATAGTACAGAACCCGCATCTCACTCATTCTTTCATTCCTCATATCTCGGGGGTATCATATCACTCAGTCTCCTCCTCGCCTATGCGCTGACAACAGCTAACAAACCTAGACAGGTCGCTGAGAAGCATCATACTCCGCATCCGCCTTCTTCTTGATATCGTGCTCGGCGCCGCGCTGCTGCGTCTTGCCAACGTCGTGCTGGTCGCGGTAGTCCTGCTGGGCCTTCGTGTTGCCGGTGATACTGGAGACAGCGGCGCCCACGGTGCCGCTGACGCGGTCGCCGACGCCCCCGACGTAGTCGTTGACCTGGCCCTTCGCCTCCTGGTCCTGGCCCTGCCTGTTCTGGTTGCGACCCGCGGCCTGGATAGACTATAGAAGACACTGGTTAGCTTGGGGGATTGACTGAAACATTTAGATATCTGGAGCTTACCTCAGAGCCTACTAGTCCGCCGAGAGCTTCCTTGGCCGAGCCCACGGTCTGGTTGTATTGGCCGGCACTGCGATCTGGGTCGTCCTTAGTGACGGCGCCCGAAGACGAGGCCGTGAAGCCGGGGATCTTGGCTGTGGCGTGCGATGCGTCGTGCTCGGCCTCGGCCTTGTTCTGCTTGGCTTCGCCCTTTGTCTGAATGAAGGTATGTGGTTAGTTGATCAAGCTATGAAAAGAGGTAGGAAAACTGGAAGTATGGAATCGTCTGCATACCTGGTCGGCGGTGCTGCCGGTGAGGCTACCAAGAGCGTTCTGGGCAGCGCCAGTGACGGCGTCGATGGTCGACTTGAGGGTAGAGGTGTTATCGTTGGAAGACATGGTGTTTGGTTTATTGAGAATAAGGTTGGTGTCTTAGGTAGATGGTTATCGCGTTGGTGTTGTTTTCTTGCTTATTGTTCTGATGAGCCAGGTGGGAAGACAACTAAAGGTGGGAGGACGGTGAGCTTTTATAAACGCAACAGGCAAGTATAACTTTTAGATCGAAGCGCAAGCGAAAATAACAGTTAGTCAAAGAAACCAATCGATCGCAGTGACGATTGAGGCGTTGACGCAAGACAAACATGTCCAAAGCTATGTGAGTACTTATGATGTCATAGGCCGGATGCTTGGCCCTGATCTAATTCGTAACACTAAGTTCCCCACATCGCCTCAAGGAGAGATCCCTTTCCTACTACATCATCATCGAAAATCTGTCTTTCAAGATGCATATGTAGGTAGGTACCTACAGTAGTTACACGGACCGGATTGGCATAGTCTTCCTGGTTCCTGCCCGCATCTCTGGGTTTCACTGGACTATTTCCCCTTTTCGTTTTCGACGGATCGCATGTGATTCTGTAGTAGGTAACATGCCATCATTCTAATAATCACATCAGTACTCATACTATACTCGTGCCCCGACTATACTCAAATTACCCACCTACTAATTCTCAATAATTATTACGCCAGTTGAAAGCCTACCATGATTGCGCACTTCGCCTAAAAAGTATCTAGTTGGACAGAAACTCTAGGCATCCCATGTAGCAGTCCCGCAGTCTCGAGAAACAAGGTAAATCTTGGTAGTCACGCGTGCAAATTTGTGTTTATACCATTGAAGTTCTGGCGTGTCGCAAAGCATAGTTTAAATAATTTTGCCTGTTTGTCCCAAGCCCGTTCGAAGCATCATTGGATTCATATGGTCGGGTATTGAGGGGTGTGGCTGTCATAAACCATTCCCATGCCCCATATGTTGAGGGCTCATAGTACATTAGTATCGGTATGTTATTTAACAAATTGGTCCATTTCACAGCGAATGACGTTAAAGTCAGCCGTCCGTGAGTGGCTTATACATGGTGCATGCGGCGGACGGAATCCTGAACCCGCTAAAGGAGCCGCCTATGTATACGGGCTCGCCTCCCTATCATCAACCTAAACAATTGTACACCACCCAAACTCCTTGTCGCCAATTTCAAAATTGCTTTTATACACTAGAGTTACGGTCGTCAGGAAATAAACGAATGACGGTATGGATTTAATGCTGGCTCCATTCGATCGTGTTCAAGTCGATACCCTCTTGAACGAGCTCCCAGAGAGGACTCAATTCTCTTAAAAAGGTAACACGCTCCTGTACAGCCTTGAGAACGTAGTCGATCTCTTGCTCCGATGTAAACCGCCCGATACCGAATCGGATACTGCTGTGGGCACTCTCGTCGCTGTTGCCTAGCGCCCGCAGGACATAGCTTGGCTCCAACGACGCAGAAGTGCATGCGCTGCCTGATGACAGCGCAATGTCCTTCAATGCCATGAGAAGCGATTCGCCCTCGACATATGCGAATGAAACGTTTACGCAGCCAGGGTAGAAATGATTGGGATCGCCGTTTTGGGTTGTGTGTTCCAGAGCCAAGAGGCCCTTGAGCAGCCGATCGGAGAGGGACTTGATGTACTTTGAGTCATACTATGCTTCGTCAGTTTAGATCATGGTAGAAATTTCAACGACTAGCAAAAAAATAAAAATAAAAAAAGCAGTAAAAAAATCGGCAGTGATTAGACAATTGAGAAGCGGAGCGGTTTGACTTACAGGCATGTCCTCTTTAGCGATTCGGCAGGCTTCACCAAACCCAACGACAAGAGGTGGCGCGATAGTACCGCTTCGTAAACCACGTTCTTGACCACCTCCGCTGATGATAGGGTCTATCCTGACACGAGGTCGTCTCCGGACGTAGCAGGCACCTATGCCCTTTGGCCCATAGATCTTGTGTGATGAAATGGACATCAAATCGATATTCATAGCATTGACATCGAGGGGGATCTTGCCCACTGCTTGAGCAGCATCGGTATGGAAAAACACCTTGTTCTTTCGACACAACTTGCCGATCTCTTCTATTGGTTGAATGACACCAATCTCGTTGTTCACGGTCATGATACTGACAAGAGCCGTATCCGGTCTGATAGCGGCCTCGAGTTCCTCCATATTTATCAAACCGTTGTTCTGAACAGGCAAGTAAGTGATTTCAAAGCCCTCGTCTTGTAGATGTCGGCAACTATCGAGAACACACTTATGTTCGGTCTGGCTCGTAATAATATGTTTCTTCTTGCCGGAGCGTCCAAAGAATCGCGCGACACCCTTGATGCTCATGTTGTTGCTTTCTGTGGCGCCACTCGTGAAGATGATCTCTTTCGAGTCGGCACCGATCAGGTTTGCCACATGCTCGCGGGCCTCCTCGACAGCCTTCTCGCTTTCCCATCCGTATGCATGTGTCCGCGAATGGGGGTTGCCATATACACCAACGAAGAAGGGTAGCATGGCATCCAATACTCTGGGGTCGACTGGTGTGGTGGCCTGCATGTCGAGATAGATGGGTCGTTGTCCCTCGTCCAGCAGCTTTGCCTCTTTCAGAACCTCGGCGACGGGGCTACCAGCGGCATTGAGCGCGCTCGCCGAACCCGGCATGACCAGCTCGCCCTTCTCGTTCATGAAGTCGTTCTTGTCCAGCCTGATGGCGGTCTCGACGTTGACTTGGGCGTTGTCTCGCTTGGTCTCGGAGACATAGCTTCTGCGCGAAGTCCTCGACACGGTGGAAGCGGCTAATCTGGGTAAAGACTGGGACTGCCGCAAAGGCGCGGTCGCAAAGGACTGTTTGAGTCCGAGGCGTGATGCCCGCCTCAAGGCCGTAGTCGCTACATTGGCCATGATAATGCGCAGAGTGGTGGAGTTGTAGGTGGCGGAAATGGAGGGAGGGAGGGAGACTGAGGAGGCGGGCGAAATGGACTAAAATATCGAAAAGTTCCCAATTAAAACCGAAGTTCGGCGGGCTCGGTGTTATCGGTTGGGCTTGGGCTGGGGAAGCTCCTGCCGCCAGCTCCAAGCTCGAACTCCGCATCCTGTCCCGCACCTGCAGCATGGATCTGATCTAGACAGCGGCCTCTAGTTAACGCGTTCCGATACCGCCAAGTGCCCAGGTGGACACTAGTCTAGTTTGATGTCGGTTCTCTGGCAGATGTCCGCCATCTGTGCATCAGCAACACATAAAGCCATGCCGTCATAATTTGGAATCCGGGCGGGAGGGGCTGTGAATGACGTTGCATCTGCTACAAACAAAAAGCATGCTTGCAGAAGTCGAAACTCCGACCTAGCCGGCGGAAAGTACACTCACTACAAGTTGACTGTGTATGGACAGCCAACCAACCACAGCACCAACCGTCCAGGCTGGTTTATGATATGCCCGAGACGGAAACCAAACAGAGACTCAGACAGCAAAAAGTACCTACCGTGATAGTCGGCTTCATGAATTTTTCTAGCATGTTCCTATACGTATACATACAAGTATACGTGGGCTCGCTATAACTTAGGTACCGTACTTACATACGCACACCACAGGCCGCCAAGCCACGGAATGACGACGGACTCGGGCATCTGTGAACCAGGCCGTTTTTAGCACTGCCACGAGAACTTCGTCGATGGCCAACCTGGGAGAGAATCCATACAGACACAGCACAGCACCACTGTCCAGCACCTATTTGCTACCTACTTGGTGCCTAAAATAGCCACTACCTACCACATTTCCTCCTCTCCTTTGTTTGCTTACACCCAACACCAACCTGTCCAATTCACTACCTACATCAAACGAGGTTCTTGAATATCGATTCGAGCGCCACACCGCACACCTCATCGCATCGCATCGCATCGCATTGCATCGTGTCGTGTCGCATCGCTCTATACCTTCCTGTGCCAACATCATAACCACACCACTATACAGCTTATACGACGCATCCACACTGTGACGACGGCACTGCTCTAGATAGTTCTCAGACCACTCTCTCCATAGTACGACTGTAGACAGACTACCAAGACTTCGGACGGACCCGCCTGCTGCGAATACCCCGCCATCGTCGTCTTTCGGGTCTCCATCAATTACCTACCTCGACAATTGCCGCCGGCGTGTATGCGTACGCATTGTTGGCCTGGATAGCAGAGTACTAGTGGCATAGGCCTCGCAAGACATGAGCTTTCGCGGTTTCCAGAAGAGCGTGATTCGCGTAAGCCGCCCTCACCCTCACCCTCACCCCGACCCTAACCCTGACCCTGACCATCGCCCCTCGTGACTCGTGACTCTGTTGATTGCGCCGTCTCTGGCGAGACTGACACGAACATCTCCGATCAGGCACCGCAACAGCTCAAGGCCAAGTTCAACATCGGCGAGCACACTAAGGATGCCGTCTTTATCGACTCGGAACGCCGTTTCCAGGAGCTGGAGAACGAGACGAAGCGGCTCCACGATGCGGGCAGGAAGTACTCTGACGCCATAAATGGCATGCTCCAGCACCAGATCGAGTTTAGCAAAGCCATGACCGAGATCTACAAGCCCATATCCGGCCGTGTGTCCGATCCCGACTCGCTCGTCGTCCACGGCAATCCCGAGGGCATCCGTGCTTGCGAGGAGTACGAGGCCGTGGTCAAGGACCTGCAGGACACCGTTGCCCCTGAGCTCGAGATGATCCAGTCGCGCATCATCCGCCCCGCGGACGAGCTGCTCGACGTGCTCAAGGTCATCCGAAAGACCGCCGTGAAGCGCGACCACAAGCAACTCGACTACGACCGCCATCGAACTACGCTGAAGAAATTGCAAGACAAGAAAGAAAAGTCGGCCAAGGACGACAAAGCCATATGGAAGGCCGAGAGCGACCTAGAGCAGTCTACACAGGAATACAACTACTTCAACGACCTGTTGAAGGAAGAGCTGCCCAAGTTGTTCGACCTGGAGCGCCAGTTCATTCAACCCCTCTTCCAATCTTTCTACTATATGCAATTAAATATCTTCTACACCTTACATGAGAAGATGCAGCAATGCGACATCGGTTATTTCAACCTCAACCTCGACATCGAAGAGGCCTTCGAAGAAAAGCGTGGCGACATACAGGAGCAGGCCGAGAAACTGACCATCGTGCGCTTCAAGACGAGCGGCCGCCAGCGGCCTCCAAAATACGGCCAGAAACCTGCCGCCATCGAGGCGGGCAGCCAACCAGCTGGGCTTCTCACTCAAGGCCCGTCGACAGCCCCACCAGCGTCGCCCGTGTCACCAGCCCCCGCTGCTGCGTTCAAGTATGGACAACAGACACAAGCCGAACCCGCCGAGAACCCGCCACCGCCCTATTCATCAGTAGGCAGCCCCAACCCTTCGGCTCTAGCGGCAGCAGCGGCAGGAAAGCCCAAGCCGCCGCCGCCAAAGCCGAAACCCAGTCGGCTAGCTGGAGCAGGTGCGGTTGAGACGGCCACAGCACTGTATGATTACTCTGCGCAAGCCGAGGGCGATTTGAGTTTTAGAGCGGGTGATATAATAGAAATCATGACCAGAACACAGAACGAGAATGAGTGGTGGACGGGGAAAGTAAACGGTAAACAGGGGCAGTTCCCAGGTGAGCTAACATCGTACCCTGGACATCTAAGCTGCAACGAAGCTAACAGTTCGTAGGAAATTACGTTAAACTCGGCTAGAAGCGGGCGCATCGTCGAACCGTATAGTTTATCTAGGGTGATGGGGCTAGTGACATATCATCGACTTGAATACACTATGATACCACGGATCCGCCTACTAGGATAGAAAACTAAATCATATTAAATCATGCTAGAATACTACTTCTCGCTTCCTTGGTGTTAGGGAAGACCGCAGTGTTAAACCGTAGCACTCGCTCTGGCAACTTAGCCTGAGTGTCTCCGGCCGGTTGCAGTGCGTACTTCTCGAAGATATGATAGGATAGTGGTTAGAGTAGGTAGTAACATGATGGCTTTTGGCCTATTCATTCACCCATACTACTGTTGCTCGCAGAAACATGAAAAGCTTCATCGTTGTTACTCGGGCGGTGAACGTGTTCGCCATCTTGGAGTCGTGGGTAAGGTACGGCTTTGAACTGTACTGTAACGCGTAGTTATTTAGCAAGGGGAATGTGGTGAGTAGAACGTCTAGACGAGAGAGGAAGACTGTGTACTTATTGGAAATCGAGTGGAATCGTCGCGATAATTAGAACTCATGGGCTTGGATCTCTAGGGCCAGACTCCTTGTGATAGGAGGTCTTGGGTTGGGTGGCTACTGGTCTACTACCAACATGACACAGCCCCGGGCAGAAAAAGAGGCCTATTTATTGCTCCTGGAAAATTTCAGAGCTGGTTCTTATCCGCGCTTGCTTTCTACGGTGCGCAGACAACCTAGAACTGACAGCCAATCCTGTGCCCATCCAGTGGTGGGAGCCTGACATGATAGGGGCTGGAGGGTGGCACTGTTTTTTTGTGCCTCTTGGCGCCAGGATGCGACTGGCTACTCCAACCGCCGAGCTGTCTCCTTTCTCCCATCTTTTACTTTGTCAGTAAGGCTAAAGGACCCTGCCGGGATAGGAATACGGTACTCACATATCGTGAATTATGGGCGGAGGGACTAAGTCAGTTTGAATAGTAACTCGGACGTTTCATGCGTTAGCAAAAATCGCGAGACTTTCAAATAATTAGTTAAGAGCTTTGGTTGGCTGTAGTTTGGCTGTAGTTCAAGGACGCCTGGGTAGCCTTGTCCTCATTGAGGACTCACTTCATTACAAGGGCAAAGTCGAGATGGAGTATTAGATGAATGTCGGGCCCTGCCCTCTGGCCAAAAATAGAGCTACCTGTCAAGATTCAGTTCAGTCCGCGCTTCCTACCTCTATTTTCTCTACTTCCTCCCACTGGGGGCTAAAAATGCGGTGAAGATAATAAGCAGCCACAACTGCAACTCTATATTATTAGCCTTCCCTTTCTGCCTTGGTTTCGCTATATTTTCCTCTTATGGCTATATGAGGGGTAGTGGCCCGCGGCCACTACCTACATATGTCCCCGAAGTATAGTTTTTTACCATCAAAGCAGGCTAATGAAGCTGCGATTTACACGGTTTCTTATTACCTCTCCGTGGAACAAGTAACATGCCGCATATCTTTTAGCCAGAGGTGTTCCACATTATTATCGAAACGGTAAACCTAGGTAGCGTTCGGGATGAAGGAAGTGAGCAGAAGATCAAGACTCGAAAGGCATAGCAGAGTTGCGACGTCCTTGAAGACGTTTACCTGCAGGCTGGTTCTTAGTTTTCGAACCGGGCTTAGCGCAGCCGCCACTCACCCCAAATGAAGTTATGCGGAAGGAAAAACATGTACCTACGTAACATCCCCAAATAACTCGACTTGAGGTAGAGCAGTCGGTTTCATAACGCAATAGTCCCTTAGTCACCAGGCGACTTCATTGCTCTTCAGCACCAGGAAAATGCTGATGTCGCAACCCCGTAAAGCAACTCCACGTAAATCGAGCGAGATGCTCTAAAGATAATCGCCTGCTCTCTTCCTATAGGGTTTGGAGACGTGATGGTACTAAAAGCTAATTATAGATCGCTCCAAACTGCCAGGGCCGTGGGACATCGTAGATGCTACCAAATCAACAACAGATATGTTTCCAAAGCTCGCTAGAGATTATACGATAAGGCGTCTATAGAGCTACAGTGGGCAAATCAATTAATCCAGGACAAATTACGAAATCTCGCCCCCACATTGTAGCGAACCGGTGAAATGCAGGTTGTGTTCTTCCAGGTAACCATACTCGGGCCCCAGTTGCGTGATGAGACCAAGGCTTGCTTCTGGAGCTGCAAGCGGGCAAAGAAGGACAATGTAATTACCTATTGGAAAAGGCGCAGCCGCAGAGAGTTGGTATGACTGCATGCGTGGCGTCGCCCCTTGGTGTGCGGTATCGAGGCTGACGTATCATACATAACCTCAAACCGCTCCAGCATAACTGAAGTTTCATATTCCCTGCCGGGAGGGGCGGAATGCAGTGGCTGTAGAGGTTGCATTCGAAAGGAACGGCCAAACTGATTCCCCCAAAGCGATCCGGTATCGTGCTGCTTGCACTATATCAACCAGCAACGTCAGGCAGAATTTGGGCTCATGGCCCTTGCCATTCACGCTTCTGCAATTTGATTATTACTGCGACAGTCCAAAGTTTACGAAGTTTTGCAACTTCAAGAATCGTCCCATCGTTCCATTCAGCGTTCGACCCAATTTTTGGCAAAGAAGCACTCCTAGACTACTAAATTACTGTGCACTCTATCATCATGTCAGCTCCAAGCATAGAGACGCTCGGTCCGGTTAAGTTACTCTCCATCGGTAGGTGCTCCAACATCTCCACGTTGTTAGCTAGTTTCTCCGTCGACAGGTTGCTTAACTACCCTCGGTAGACGGAGGAGGAGTCCGTGGACTCTCGGCCCTTTTGCTCTTGGAACAGTTGGTGGAGAATGCCAATGAGTATCGTCTCCAAGCGAACCTAGATGCTCTTGAACCGTGGCAAATGTTCAATATGATTGGTGGTACGAGCACTGGTGGGTATGTTTGACCAGACTTCCTGCTGCTTCTCGTTCAGGATTAGGTTAATTTTCGTTAGTCTCATAGCAGTCATGCTTGGACGCCTGCGAATGCCTATCTCGGAATGCATCAATGCATATAAAGCTCTTGCCGAACAGGCGTTCACACCTCGGAATTTTATTGGGAAGATTAAGGGGAAAGTCAGTTTAGGAGCGCAGTACAAAACTGAACCCCTCGAAGCCGCGATCAAATCTATTATCGGAGAAGGCTGGGAGACGAAGCTTCTGAAGGAGGAGGATGAACAGGCATGCAAAGTGTCAGTTAATCATTATTTTTGCTTCCTGTTAACCATTAATATTTCGAGGAATGCCAGGCTTACTTTACCCAGGTTTGTTGTAGCTCATACACAATGTATTTCTAGACCAACGGCCACTTTGCGAAGCTACCGCAACTGCCGTAAACTAACCTTTGAAGGGAGGTGGGTGGACCCCGAGCTAGAACATTGAATGAACAAATACGGGCTTACTAATAATACCTTGCCTAAAGCTACGATGTGATGCATATCTGGGAAGCCTGTCGGGCCACGTCCGCAGCTGTAACCTTCATTGAGCCTATGGTTGTCGATGGCACAACCTACTCGGACGGCGGATTACGTTACAATAACCCTGTCCGTTTGGTGCATGAAGAAGCCGCTGGGATGTTCCGAGGACGGCAACAGTTCATCATCAGCCTGGGGACCGGCATCGCAAACCAGGGGACATTGGATCCGACTTTGTTTACCGTTGCCGATGAACTAGCTAAACTTACGATGGAGAGCGAGAGGATGGCCGAGGATTTCCGCTGTCAAGAAGACGGCAAGGCTGCAAAGGAGGTGCGATACTTCCGCTTCAACGTCACTTATATGGGCAATATTGGTATGGAGGAGGCGAAGAGTCTGACTAATATTAGAGACCGAACGGTTGCATATCTTAAAGGGCACCAAGTTAGGGAAGAGGCGGAGCGGTGCGTACAAGAGCTTGCGAGAGGTGTGTAATCCCGTTCCAGACATCATTTTCAACACCCATGGGGTCTTTGTTCCTGTGAGCAATCAGAGCAGGATGAGAGCCAGGGGAGGACAATATTTGGGGATTGCTTTTGACGCAGATGTGTCACGCGCCAAGGACATAATTAGCTACCGCTCGTATGACAAGACTCATTAGATGTAACACTTGATTTCTACCTGTTTCAAAGTCCTGCAGTTTTTTCGTAGACGTGAATTGTTACTGACCTCCCGAGTACAGAAACGCAAGTAGAAAATCAAGAGTTGCGGAGTGTTGCTAAAGCACCAGCCATTAAAGCCAAGAGATTGGAGCTTCTCCAGAAACTTTACACTTTACTGTACGAAGATCGCAAGAATACTATCCCAGAACGGGTAGAGGGTACATGTCAATGGTTTACCAACCATCAGTGCTTCCAGACCTAGCGAGAGAGTAAGACCTCTAGCCTGCTCTGGGTAATATCAGCAGACCCCGGCTGTGGGAAATCGGCTCTAGCGAAGTACCCGGTGGACGATTTCTTTCCGTGTTCAAACAAGAGGATTACCTGTTACTTCTTTTTCAAGGACGATTCCAACGAGCAGAGGAGCCCGGAAAATGCGTTATGCTGCATCCTACGCCAAATTTTTGATCAAAGGCCTACCCTTGTGACGGATAGAATCTTAGACCGGTTTAAGCAAGACGGAGACAAGCTTTTTAGCTCCTTCCGCGGCCTTTGGGACGTCTTCATTAGCGTTGTCGGCGACTACAACGGGGAGAAATCATCTGCATCCTCGACGCTTTAGACGAATGCGAAGAGAACGGACGATCTCAGATGGCAAAAGCCATACGCAAGCTTTATAAAAGCGACAGGAGTACATTCACCTTGAAGTTTGTTTTGACTAGTCGGCCCTACATCTATATCCAGAGGGTATTCCAGATCCTGAAAAACCGCCGGCCTACCATTCACTTAAGTGGCGAAAACGAAGTCGAGGTTGATAAAATTTCTGAATAGATTGATATTGTAATCAAAAGTAAAGTCAAAGAGCTTTGTGAAAGGCTTGTAATCGAGGACGAGCAGCAAATTATAGAACATGAGCTTACCCGAGTCCAGAACCGGACGTATTTATGGGTATATCTTATATTCGACGCCAAAGAAGGCATGATCAACATTACGAAGGACACATTACGCGAAGCTATCAGGAACATTCCTAAAACAGTCGACGCTGCGTATCACAGGATTCTGTGCATAAGCTGCCTCCTTCGCATAGAGCGTACGATAAGATGGTTTAGAATCTATATACATTTCGATCGCAAAGGAGATTATCCGTTTCCTCAATGGCAACTTATGTTGGCATCGTATCACGGACTTGAAGGGATATGTCAACGTATGCTTGAGAGGGGCGCCAAGGTTGAGAAAAAGGATGAACTGGGTCGGACGCCATTGTGGTGGGCCGCCTACGCCGGGAAAGAGGCAACTGTCCAGCTGCTGCTTAAAAATGGAGCAGATATTGAAGCAAAGAATAATAATGGACTGACAGCTTTGCATATGGCGGCTCAATTCGGGAGGGAGGCAGCTGTTGGGCTACTGCTTGAGTACTCCTGTCCTATTGATGAGAAGGACGATTATGGGAATACGGCGCTACACTGGACGGCGGGTTCGCACCGGGTCTCCTCGAGAATGGCGACAATGACGATACTTCTGGAGGGCGGCGCTGATGTCAACGCGGTGGACGGCTTTGGGAGGACAGTACTGGAGAGATTGGAAACCATGAAGGATCGCGAAGACTGTATTTCCCTTTGCCGTAAATACCAGGCGAAGTGCCAAGATTAGGAGACTCCCTTTGGCTTCTGGTACAGTTAGTTAGGCTAGGTTTACCCACGCCAAAGAAACTAATAGCTCCTGCTTGGAGTGCGGTTCTTCCATATTTGTCTGCTGGCGGAGCGTTGACGTCTGCACCGGCGTTGACAAGGACTTGGACAATCTCGGCGTGACCACGTTTAGCTGCCGCCTGGAGCGCGGTTCTTCTATATTCGTCTAGCGGACCGTTAACGTTTGTAGCGGCATCAACAAGGGCCTGGAAATTTTCTACATCTTTGTAACGAGAAACATATTGAAGAGCTTTAAGCCGTAGCAGCCTGGAGTCAGCGTTCACCGTCTAGCTCCGCGCTGCGTCATTGGACTTTTCCTGCGCTTGGTCTACACAACAGGCCGTCCTCCTGTTGGCTCGTAACATACAATTTACCTTGTTCAAATACTGCTTAACTTAGAGTTACCGGTAGAGCTGCCTTTCATTTTCATCATAGCTCTTGTTCCATGTGAATTTGGATCTTCCTGGCTCCAGCATTACTGCGTCATTGATCCCGGTGATGCGGCTGTAGTATTGTGCCTTCCCGGCGTGGGCTTTGACAATCCCGAGGTCCCTGAGAGTAAACCTTATAAACACATGTGTATTACATCACAAAAAAACAGCGCGCCCTCCTTTTCTTTTTCGTTAACTTTCATAGGTATGAGATGAATGCCTCCTCCGCTTCTTCTAATGTCATCACTTCACCCCAAGATACCGAGGTACCTTCGAGGAACCCGTTTGTTCTATTTTCCCCGTAACATTCTCACGGGAATAGCCCCCTATCATTATCTCTGAAATCGTCTTTCCCAGTATCCCTGTCTTCAACTGCCTCCGTATCTCCATGTTCCAAGCAGGTGCCTTCGTCAGAAAATTCACATTCAGGGTCAAAACACTCGGAGTCATGCATATTGTAAGACCGCTGCAAACCCCCGGTTCTCAACAATTCCTCGTCCTGTTGAGTCCATTCTTGGTGTGTCTTGATGATATCCACGATCTCCAGATGACTGCAGCGTTGGGCGTAGTTGATCGGGCAGAAAGCTTATAAAACGACAGACTTGTTTCTCCAACGAGTTCAGCATTAACTGCTAAGGGGCTCCGGAGAGCTCTAGCTATAGATGGGGCTATATTTCGCAGCTTCTCTAGCTCGCTTTGATATTTGATAACGTACGAGCTTCGTTCCGCGCTTTACAATAGCACGCAAAAATCTTTTTTTTACTACTGTTAAATCTTTTAAAGAGTTCATTTCTCTAAGCCGCCTGCAGTACGCTTTTGTTAAGGGCTAGAGTACGTGGGAAGTATAAGCAGGGAGGTAAAGTATGAAGATATTATTGAAGTGATACTTCCTAGAACACCCCTTATGTAGTTCACGACTTAGTTTACATACATTCATTCATTTTGGTTGCTATTTGTTGGCCTGGTGCCTCTTGCTCTATCTTAGCATCTTTAGGACTTGTAGGCGCTGTACAAAGAAGGAATACTTTTTGTAACTACTTTAGGGCTGTCTTATCGCATATTGGCCTTTTTGATGTGCCACAAACTTCCATGTTGTTGTAGTAGCATGAACATTTGATAGTGTCTCAGCTACTCCTGCCGTGATTGCTCACGACCCTTCTATACTATCATCGGGATGATCAAGATCCCACGGACTAGGTTAATCTAACTAGGTTATTCTACATCGAAGCCCTCGACAACACTAAGCTTTGCTGTCCGACACACTGCACCTCCTTTCTTATAGCTATAGTAGTCCGTGTTTTCAAGGCGTCGAGTCACATGGGGCCGGAAATGTTTAACGGTACACTCTTTAACCTGCATTATTTTAGCACATTCACATTACTCATAAGTCAGGGACACCAGGGGAAACCATTCGGGAAGGCCATCATGTCGATTTATTCAGGGTGTCGCTAGCACTACATTGTTGTCCCGCATCAGACAAGTCTGTCCTTCACCAATTTTCTATCACCGACTTTCCACCGCCGGAAGAACCGCCCCATTGACACCTTAACAAGTTGAGTTCGCAGCTCTAGTCTTAACGAGACGACGCGAGTGGATCATGTCCCTCGCCCTGCCATAATGAATTGTGGGAAGGCAGCTAGAGTTTTCGAAGTTGTAGCATTGTCGCTTGTTGGAAAGGCCAGCGAGCCTCAGGTTTAACAGACACAGACTAGTTTGATAAGCGTAATTAGCGACATGTCTTTAAGAGGAGCTCATGAGGTGTCCGAGTTACTTACCGCAAGCGCAGGCGCCGCAGGCACCGCAGGCACAGGCATCGAAGTCGACGGGGCACATTTTGAAGAGTTGGTTGGGGTAAGAGTGAGTTGGTTTTTTGGTTGGTAAGAATAGGGTTCTGTTGAAATTTGTGGTTGAGCTGATGAGATAAAAAGAGAGAACAGTCGTGAAGATGGGTGAAAAGGGAGGTTTATATATTCGTTCGGCCTCCCGAAAGGTCCGTCTTGCCCATGTCAATGATTTCCGCCTTGAACACTAACACCGCAGCTTCAGAGAATTACAAAGCAGACAGTCCATACGGGGCACCTGCCACACCGAACAGTATAAACCCATGCTGCTTGGTCTAACGTTGTAGTGAAACGGTGAGGATGGAAAGCGGCACCTGAGATCTCGTACTAAGCAAAACCCGCCGGTTGAAGGGATAGGTCCTATACGTAGCTCACCGCTTTTGTCGTGACCATTCAGAGCGGCATTCCTTATCTCATTTTCGAAGGGGTCAAGATTTACTAGGGAAATATCGAGTGGGTGTGCATGGACGCGGTGACCACTGGCCAAGGTTGCGCAAGTATCTTTTGCGGCAAAGTCTCCCCTGCCAAATCCCATGTCTAGCCTCGCCGTTGACTTTGCTTACCTGCACGGCTTACTTCCAACCTTGACCCTCTTTCATGGTATGTAACACTGCCAGGTCAACTGCAATGCCGGCCCAGACTACCGAACGAAGTTTTCTGACTAATCGAAGTCTAACAGGGGACCCAAATCCCACATTTTCTTGCATTGCAGTTAAGCTGGTAGTTGATGGGGTAACTAACATACCCCAGAAAGTGGAACAGGATCAGCAGTACGCGTTCGGTGTTCCTATGTATATCTACCGACCTGGTATGTATAAATGATTAGGTATGTGTGCTCGACAAGGGTTCTTAGTAACATACTTCGTAGAAAGCGTCAGGCGTACGACGCTTCCCCACCAACTAGTGAGAACATCTACGGTCCCACAGTATGTTATCCTGACTATGATAGTTTATCGGTGACGCGGGGAAGGACGGCAACGGAAGCTTCGTTTTGGGTCACGATCATGTGGAATAGTAGTGGTCTGTATGGAAACGAACGTTGATTACGCTTATTCTTGTCTGACCTCGGGCAGTATCTTGCGCGGTTAACCCCCTGGTCTTGTATGTCCTTCGAAACCCAGCTCCTCTTGTTCTCCTATCCTAGAACTCTAGCTCACACCAGCTCAGAGGAGCAAGATTCGATACTCTACTGTGTCTGTCCTTACGTCTACTTGCAAAACTGCTCAGCGCTTGGTAGGCTGCGTTGTCTACAGTCTACAAATATCTTAATAGGTGTACTTTTCACAACGTTGGGAGAAGATTTAGCTAAATATGAGGATAGCAACTAACTACCTTATGAGTGAGCCAGAATCGGAAATACCGAGCACCCACAACATCTGAATCCATTCTGGATATGGCCAGTGAAAAGCGGGCGTAGTATTTGCGAATTCTAGAAAATATCGACATGACCTTGCCCCAAGATATCCTTGACCTGATTGACATCGCGAGGACGAAAGTAGATACCAGTGTTTTTCGGAGCCATTGCCTGATGGGCGGCATCCGCACAGCCAGTGATATGATCGGCGTCAGTGTCAGGACTTGGGCCGATCACAAAAAGGGCGATAATGCGCGCAATGAGAATATATATCTCCCGGTTCGCGAGCGTGTAGCCCGCACACATGCGGTACCCTAACCCATAACTGAAAATGGGCAAATCAGGGTGCTCAAGCCATCTCTCTGGACGAAAGGTCTCGGGATCCTTAAATACAGCAGAGTCTAAATGAGGAGTCACAAGAAGATCAAAAGTCAGAATGGGTTAGACTTGGCTTGGGTCATTTGATGCAGCTCGCTGTACTTACCCATGTTACACGCATATGTATTCAATATGACCGTGGTCCCCTCGGCTATGATTTTACCTTCGTATTGAACGTCTTGAACTGTTAGCCGAGGGAGAGCTAACCTAGATGGCGTGTAGTATCTGTTGAGGCGGTTAATAAATCACCGTAGTGACCAACAATCCAAGCAAAGGGAAACACCTACCGTAAAGATTCGCGGACTAGAGCAGATATATAAGGAACTTCCTCAGAGTCCTGCTCACATGACGCGAAAAGCTGCTTGTCATCGGGGTACACACTCCGTATTGCCTTGTATGCAGCATCTTGAATATCTGGTCGTGTTGCAAGGAGCGTCAAGGTCCAGTGAATCGTGCTACTTGCCGTCGCCAATCCGCCGGATAGGAAAGTCAGTAGCACCGTAGAAAGCTCCTTAACTGGGAGTGGATGAGTACTCTTCATATTCTTTGCGTACAGGCAGTCCTGGTGGGTTCCGGCCTGGATTTTGGCCTCAATCTCCTCGTTGAGCCTGAGAACGTATGCGTCGCGGCGCTTGCGCAATTCTAAAGCTTTGCCATAATACGAATTGAAGGGCCAATGGCGAAAAAATGAAATAAAGTCCTGGAGATTGTCCGTCATGCTCCGCAACCGAAGAATCTCGTCCTCGACATCGATGATGTCGTGGGTGAGGGGGTCGCCCAAATACACACGCCGACCGTAGCATATGGATAGTGAGAGACTCAGTGTTAATCTCTTGATGGGCTTAGAGACATGCACCGCACGTTGGCCCTCGCTGCCATAAATCATGAGTTCTTGGAGGAGATGCCGGGTCTCAAGGTCAATCTTCCCGAGGTTTGCCTTGACGGCAGGTTTGCTGAGCTCCGCCGCCGTGGCCTTCCGGCCTTTTTTGAGCGCATCACCAAAGCTGGCAGTACCAATGGTTGTCCCTAGTGTGCCAGCAATGACCTGATATGCCTGTGATTAGACTTGATCTAGAAAGAGGATATGGTAGGCGATGTGGATGGGTCACATACATGATGAAATGTATGGAAAATAGGTCTCGATGATAAAGCCGTAGCACTCGTAGCAAAAATATCCTTTGCTGCTGCTGCCGAGTTGACAACAATGACTTTCATGAAGCCAAATTGCACTTCAATGACATCTCCATACACCCTTGCCCACTCGTAAAACTGCCTCTCAGCGTGACGGTGATATATTGAAGCCAGATTTCCGATGATTGGCCAACCAGCCGGTCCAGGAAACCGAGGGGCCGGCTTCCGTGCTGAAAAGAAGGAAGCACAACATATTATGGCTAAGCATGCCAACAGTAGCTGTCGCGCGACGCGGGAAGCTGCAAGCTCTGACAAGTTAATTTGCTGCAAGTAAGGCATCGGCTGGGCTATCGCCCTGGTGCTGTTGAGCACTTCCGAGGAATTCATGTTTATCATAGACTGGTCTTGAGAAAGCTAAGACACAGGCAGGATTACCTATCCTTCAAACTCCTCATGTATCTTTTATAACACAGATTGACTATTATTCAATTAACAGTTAAAATATTGCCTTTTAATTACATGAAATTACAAAACTAGAACCAAAAAGAATTTGAAGTTACTTTCCACTTGCACTTGTCAACTTAACCGAGAACGGCGTAAGTACGAAGTAGGTATGTAAGGAGTATATCTACCCAAGTAAGCCGAAAACTAGCTAGGCACGTTTGGTAGTGGATCTCTCGGTAAGTTATCACGGCTGTCGTACGTTATTACTGAGTAATCAACAAAAATCGTGCTGTTTCTAGATTCAAGGAATGGTTAAGCCTATGTGTGCTCTGGCGAGCGTCATCATTTTGCTTGGTCGGCCAGATGGGTCGCTGGTCCGAGATTCTTGAACCCCACACCATCCTATACTATTTTTAAGTCTATTATTTCTATTAGAAGAAAATTTTCGGTCGTATGATGTCTGGAAACTTGTCTCGAAAAGCGTGTGGCTCTTTCTGGCCGCCATGGGGGATGCCGTAGATCCCCGTTTTCTGGTTCCTTCGCAAATTGTGACGGAGTTTGGGTACGAATGAATGAGTGCGCGCCTGTCCCACCTTCCCACCTAATACATAGTGGACTTCATACATCGTATAAACGTAAGACTATCAAGGTTCAAGGTAATAGGGGGAACAGAAGCGGTGTATGAAATACGAACTTCATAGTAATTAACACCTACACCCACAACTACTTCGTCGAGTCTACAGAGGTTCGAGGGAGCAAGAATATATCGCCCAAGTAGCGAACTAGGCAAAATTGGGCGAGCACGGCCCTGCCAGCGTTGCCCAAGTATCTTTTTGTACTAAAACCCCCCTGCCAAAACCCCTGTCGAAGCCCTGTCTAGCGCAAAGAATCGCTGCGGGACATTTCATACCCAAATGTACAGTACTTTGTGGATCATGCAGGGAATGATGCTGACTAAGTACTAGGTATGTAGATTGAATTATGGGCCATGTATCTGGAGCTCTTGTATACTGTACTCCGTAGACTGTGGTTTCCTACCATATTAGGAAATAAGCATAAGAAACTACTTCTGATGCATTCCCTCAGTGACCGCCAGAGAGATACCCAAAGATATACTTAGACAAATTTAGTCCGGCACGGTCTGCTTCTTACCATCTTTGTAGTCCATAGGAAACAAACAAGTCAAGCCCAAGATGAAAGAGATGAACCCCCGTTTGCCCAATGACCCACTTCTCGTCAAGCTGCTTGGGTCCGCGAACCGCGTTTCAAGCTCACACGTCATAGTCAAAGACTTCGTCGGTTTGGAGAAGACATACCCAGAGCTTCTGGCGGACGTCTTGGAGACTCGCGATCAACTCAAGTCGTTGTTGCCTGCTTCTCAGTTCAACGAACGAGGTTTGCTTCGCGACGAGCATGTGTTCATCACAGCTTTAACTCGAACTGGCTACGAGTATGTTGTCGCCTTTTTTGCCGTCAGGGCTTTAGGAGGAGCTTATGTGCCACTAGGTAGGCGGCCTAAATTTTCAGTGTTCAAAAGTAAGAAAAGAAAAGGAAAGTTAACACAGGACTAGATCCCAGAGCAGGCGTTGAGAGACAGGCTATCGTTGTCTCCAGAGCAAACGCAGCATGCGTATTGTTTGATCAGAGGTGTACTGACGAGCTCGAACAACTACTTGACTACGTCGACAAGGGAAAGTCTCTGCTTAGACTACCTATTACTTTCAACTCAGGTGCCATAGCGGTAAGCGATGTCAGCATTGATGAGGGTCTCTATTTGGATCCAGAAGGCCCCGGGTTTGTGTGCATGACATCAGGAACGACTGGGTATTCGAAAGGGGTAGTAATACGCCGAACATGTCTCACATATCATCCGATAAACTTGACGTCTGGGCCGCTTGAAGAAGAAGGCGGCATCGCAGTCAATTATAACGAGAGTCACTGGCTCGGCGGTGCCAAGAATACCGTCGAGACCGTAGCTCTCGGGAAAATGGTGTTCGCTCTCGAATGCCCTGCTAGCTCCCAAGACGTGCTCGACATCTTTCTGAAAAATCAGGTCACCTACTTTATCTTCAATCCGGCCCTCCTCCACGGCATGAAGGACATACTGCTGGGTCATGAGAAGCTCACAGAGGAAAAGCGAGTGTCATTTTCAACTCATTTCAAGTCGCTAAGCTTCTTCTTCTGCATCGGCGGTCTGGTCGATCAGCCGACTGTAGACTTTTGGGAAGCAGTCATCGGACTTCCGCTACAGAACCGATACGGTGCCAGCGAGCTAGCAGGAGTCGTAACGACGGGGTTGACCAAAACCTATGTGAGTAACTATATAAATGGACATGCACACCGGTCTTGCGCCCCATTTCTCTACCTTGCTAACCCCTCTATCACAAGGGCTCCGTTGGAAAAGTTGACTCAGATATCGAGATAAAGCTGTCTGAGGGAACGTACGGGAGATTGCTCATCAAGTCCCCTCACAGGTTCTTAGGGTGAGAGACTTCCCTCAACATCTATTTCTTTCATACAAGAATCATATCGTTTGAATTAACCTTAGTGATGTCAGATATCTCGGGATGGAAGAGGCAACGCGTGCAGTCTTCGACGAAGAGGGTTTCTACAAAACCGGAGACATTGCTGAGCTGAGAGATGGTGAGGTACTCCTGTACGGTCGCGAACGAGACGACTGTAAGTATTATTCGCATCCTATCTGTGGCCCGCATTTCCTGAAGTAAAACTCACACTTTCACTTTTCCTGCAGATATTGTCTGGGGCGACTCCCGAACTTCAACTCAGAAGGTAGAGCACAGCTTATTGAGGCTTCCCTACGTTGCTGCAGCGTGCGTTGTTGCCGTGCCGGTAGAGGAAAGCAAGCAATTGTGCGGCGCTGTCATCAGACTCAAAGATGTTAATGAGAATATTAACTTGGCGCGGATCAGGGCTGATCTCGAGGGCGACTTAGATGTCTCGATGAGACCTACTGTTCTCCGAATCCTGGATGCTGAAGAGGAACTACCGGATACAGCGACAGGAAAACCTATCAAGAGACAAGTTATCGAGGACTTCTTTTATGCTGGCGATTGTGGCAGAGACTTCTTCTCCGTGCACAATCCGCCACCTGACGTTGAATTCTTGGGCATGTCAGCTCTACCTGGTAATTATTCGGCTACAGCATGATGAACTTCTTTAGTTAATAGCGCCCAGATAACCTGCAATACTTCACCTCAATATAGTCATGTAAATATCATTCATATTATCTGCTAATCGCTCGATCAAATGCCAGCTTAGGACAATCATGTGTGTCGTTCCTCTCGTCCAACGATCTTCTGCACGTCAAAGTCAGGCACAGGGATTCGTCCAAACCCGGGTTGAAACCCCACTCCCCTGATTGTGTGAGAAAAATACTAATTTACGTCATAACAATGTACCAATACTTTCTGGTATGCTGTGGACTGATAAAAGTCTCAATCACGGTTGGGTAAGTTAATTGAGGCCCGCATGAATGAACCCCCGATTTTGGGGTGGGAGAATATCTACAGTACTCGTATCGTTCTATGTAAACAGTTGTACAGCTTGCAATATGTATTTACAGTGCTTAAATAGTCTCCTCCAACCTTTTGGTCAAGATCCCATTAATAGAATCATAAGACTCGACCGGCAACTTATCTTCTCCCTGGCTAGGCAAGACAGAGAGTGCCGCTGTCATGGGGACTCGCTCCGGGGCGGGCGCCGAAAGATAACGAACTGCTCGAACCTTGTGAACAGCTCTGAAGGAACGTAGCTGATTGGTCATTTGTTGAAGCACATTTCTAATGGCGACGTCATCCTCAGACTTCTCCAAGAGCAGGTGTCGGAAGGAATGTCTGCGGAATGCCGCAGCTACATCTCTCATGTTTCCCGAAACGTGCATTCTCAGCTCGCTATCTGAATGGTACTGATTGATTCCCAGAAATGCATCAACCGCCATGAACAGTAAAGCCTGACTACCAGATAGGCCACCATACTCGACCGGAGGATCGTCGGTCTCGAGTGTCAAACCCCAGCTGTGGACTCCGGACACGTGTCTTACCCATATAGACCGTGCTACATAAGGGTCATTCATCCTCTCGTACACAAATCGCATTACTTTGCGTAGGTTGACGAAGGCAGTTTCTGAATGAGCGAGGCATGACTTCTTGTCACCCCGTTCGGATGCCACGATGGCTTGAATCATAGCGCCGTAAATTGGAATAGACTTAAGTTATGAGTAAGGAGGAGGGAACCTGGCAAATGGGTGCGTGTGGGAGGACCGAAGTACTTACCATGGTTTCCATCTTGTGAAACAAAAGAGACCATTCAAGCTCTGTGCTTCTGACCGCATCAGGCATTCCTTCGTTTATCGAGTAAACGACCTGCCCATGTGGACTGAGATTGCAAATAGCATTTGCCATTACATTCCCGCTGGGGGATGTTATCTCGAACCTGCGCTGTAGATATTGCCACGGCATGTCCAACTCTATAGGGAAAACAAGTTGCCGTTCATCCTGTGCTGCCTTGACAACTGGGTTTGTCGCCCATCTGCAAATCACACGGGACGTTAACTCGGATGAGGCCAACGAATGGGCGGGCGCGTGTGGTTCAAGGTGTTCACTCACCGATATGCGTGGCGCAAGCAAGCGATGCACGAGTAGAAACCGTTGTAGGTGTCCCGCGGGAAGGCATCCCAGTAGCCAGACTGAACCCTTTCCAGAGCCTCTCGAGCAGCCTTCATGTCGATCTTCTCGGAGAGCAGAGCTTGCATGCGCGAGCGGAACTGTAGACAACGCAGCTTGTTGAACTCATCGTCGAGCGATGGCTTGACGGTCGGAAGCGATGGTGCCATGATGGCATAGATTTCCGCATAGGCCTGGAGGGCCGGCGGAAACCGGTCATGCGTCGCCCTTGGAGGCCATGATCCAGCACCTTCGTCGTTGACCAACTTCACGAATGCCGAGTGAACGTCATGTCGTACGTCTAGGGCTATCAAGCCTTCTAGCTCGAGATCTGGTGAGCGATGAATTTTTGAATCGTGCTGGAAGTAATAGCACACAATGGCCACGAGAGCCAAAATGACGACAGCAAACAATATGATATTCATGCTTTCCCGTGCACCTACGAAGAGGGTGTAGAATTCTTGCTTATCCTCTGTATCCTGCTGTGATGCTGTCCACGCAAAGTTCCTAGACAGTAGAATGACAAAGTCGACTCCTCCCTCATCACGCATATGCATCTAGTGCATTATCGTCTGTATAGTGTCCTGATGTACTACTATGTACCTTTTGTCAGCTCTTCGTTTGTCCCTACGTAGCCTACGTGGATGACTCAAGGCTTATCACACGGAGCCCCATCACATCTCACCAAGTATCGGATAATCGCCGCATTCAGGGAGCAAGCGGTCATTATCCACAGCGAAGTGCATTGCGGGGTCTGGAGGGAAGACAGTTTGGCACTTCGTATGAAGATTCAGCGAGGCTATCGATGGTATTTTCATCAACCCTAGGCCCCAGCCACTTGCACTTGTTCACGACTTTACATGGTTCAGGCTCCTTCGGTCGTGTTATGGGAAAGCATGGGTAAGCTTCTGGTTGATGGCAAGTCACCCCGGTCGCAACAGGGGCCCATGACTACGGCATGGCTAACCCGGGATCAAATGGATTCAGGTGCCACGTGTGCACAAAATGCGCACTATACTCTCGCCTTGCTAGTTTGAAGGCGACTTGCCCCGGTTGATGGCAACTCGCCAAGGATGATGGCAACTTGCCAAGGATTATGGCAACTTGTCGGCCCTTGTACTATACCTGTGACCTTCGATTGAGTACCAACCGTACTAGGTTTGGTTTCGGCTTGGAGCTCTGGGCGCCCGAGGCCCTGGGACCACAGCACCCTTACCGCAAACCCCGCAGCGCCGAGAGTCAGAATTTGGACAGATCATTAAAGTAGATACATTGCTGCTTCCGGCATCGCTTATTATGTTCGGCTCTACTGATTTTGGTTCTGCCCGAGTGTGTGAGAATTTAGTGGATGCACTTGTTTTGTGATTCTCTCAGGCATATCTGGCGGTGTGATTATTTTAGATATTTGATGGTCCTCACACGTACATGGTCCTTACACGTACATAGACCTTACGAATACGCAGTACAGATTACATCGATGATCTCACCCCTCTGCCATGCTATGGAATCGGAATGGAGCCCTTTTGCAATGTGCTCTAGTCTTCTTTGAGATCATAGAATATGAGAACCATCCTACTTTTTATCTTTGAGAAGTCTACCAAAGGCTGAGTGATACGACGAACTCGGGACGTGAAGCTTTCCTCCCGTTCCTTCATCGAAAATGTAGCAGCCCTTTAGGGCTACATGAGGAGGGGTATATACTGAATTTCATATGATTAGTTATGTAACGTAGTAGGTTGATAGTGTATGTGGTATTTTTCGCCGGGCTTACAATGAAGTGATACAGCAAAGTCTTTGCCTTTGTTAAACATCCGATGTACGCCAAGCTCGTCGGACATGTATATGACTTCGTTCTTGCCGTGAGTCTTCTCCGATATTATATCCAGTCGGTGACTAGGTCCTTGCGGCGGAAGGGCATATCGTGTTTCTGTCAAGCTGCCCTTGAGAATCTTCATGACACAGTGGGCGTTACCGTGATCATGGATCGGGCTTCCCTTACCCGGAGTCCACACGAGTACAAGCCATACGTGACAAGTACGTCAGTTATAGAGAACTGGGATTGGCTTGACTTAGGATCTAGTCTACTTACCAGGTTGCCCTTGCCGTTTCCCTCGTTTACCAGGTTCCTGGTATAGTCTGTATCGCTATCACCGAAGGCGTATCTTGCCCAGTCACGCTCCTGACTACCGTACAGCCGCATCAGTTGCATTATCAAAGCTACATCGATATTGTCAGACATAAGGCCAGACGAAAGACCCAATGCCTCTGTCAATGAGGCAACGAGCTTGTCAAAAAGGTTCGGATACGGCGACGTGTCCATAGCTTGATATCCGGAACACCGGCAGCAGGGTATATGGTCACGAGGTGCTGAAACTTAGCTTTCTTCAACCGTAACAAAATAGCGGTTTTTGTTCATGTGCTTGAGGACAGGGGGTGAAGGCGACTAGGGACTGACGGCTCAAGGTCAGTGTAAAAGGAGAGTTTGTTGTAAGAAGAGCCAACGACGAAGTTTGACCAAAGCTTACGGCAATCTTTTAATTTCAAGGTTATGCACTCAATGTAGTCGAGAGTGGAGGCAACACAGAAAAAATCAAATTCAGAACCCAATGACAAAAGGCGCATGTCATTCCTCATGATGAATGCGTATTCTGCTATCTCCAGAGCAGACGGCGCAACTTTTAGCCAGGCTGTATCTTGTTCGTTGACCAACGCCCTTATCATGGTGCATGGACCTCGATGCCATGATGGGAGATAGGTTGGGGCTTGCCGCCTCATTCCGATGTCGTGAACTCTTGTACATCTGTACCTTGGTTGTTCCGTAGATCAATGAGACAGCCATGTTGCGTGGCGGGATTTCTAAATGTTGGAGGTAGTGTACGTTCAGCCACTAGTGTAGGTCTTTGTCAGCAATGCTTACGTCGTCCCAGTTGGTCAATGGTGCCATCCATGTCTAGTTCGTGAACAGGCCGGTTAACGGATAACTAGCCACAGTCGGTGAAGTACCGCAAGACCTAGCCCTGACCCGAGCCGATCCATCTTTTACGCCTGACCCCTCCGTATAACTAGCGGTCAAGAAACACAGACGTCTGTCCCTGAAGTACAGGGTACGGAGGTTATAGATCGTATCAAGTAGCGCGCTAAGCAGGGCTTAGAAAACCCTGTATGTAGTATCGGTACGAAGGCACCGGATCCCCTGAAAAGGAAGAAAGGGTCTATGAGTAACGGTGGATATACACAAGTAAGCTATTTTGGAGTAGACAAACGATACGTTAAACGATGTAAAAAGAGCAGAAGAGAGGATTTATCTCGAGATAAGCTCTGCTCATTTCGACCTACGGGTAAAAGAACATCAATTCATCTGCCTTGTCTGATCTTTCACAACAATAAGCTGCCCGTCATGTGTCCTGTTGACTTTTACGAAAGCTCTACCAGAGCCAGAGCCACAGGAACATCTATTCCGACTGAATGCGAGGTATTGGTGGTTGGTGGCGGGCCTGCCGGTTCGTATACCGCTTCGGTTTTGGCCCGAGAGGGTATTGATACCGTCTTGCTGGAAGCCGACTCGTTTCCTAGGTAATTTGAAACCCCAAGAAATAAGATGCCATGAACTGGTGCTAGTCCGTCTTCGTTCATGCCAGCTGATCAAGCCAAATACAGGTATCACATTGGCGAAAGTTTGTTGCCGTCGATGAAATATTTTCTCGAGTTCATAGACTTGTATGAAAAGTTCGACGCCTACGGGTTCGTTCACAAGAATGGATCTACGTTCAAGTTCAACTCGAAGAAGCCGGGATGTAAGAAGAAATGAAATGCCCCGTCGGTAACTGATCTGCAGTATGATGGCTGACTTGAATGTTTCGACCTTAAGTCACGGACTTTCTCGCTGCTGGCGGGGCCGGGAATCACTCATGGAACGTGGTTCGCTCCGAGGCGGACCATCTCATTTTCAAGCACGCAAGAGAGTGTGGCGCCAAGGTCTTTGACAAGACCAAAGTGAACGAGATAGAGTTTGAAAGGAGCGAAACAGTGACCAACGGGAACAGCAACGGCATCAAGAAGGACACGCCCGCAACCTCCCTGGGCAAGCCGGTCGCCGCGAACTGGTCACAAAAGGAGAGCGGCCGCTCCGGAACGATCAGATTCAAGTACCTCGTCGACGCTTCCGGACGGAACGGTATTGTGAGTCAGAAGTACATGAAGAACCGAAGATATAATCAAGGCCTCAAGAGCATCGCGATTTGGGGCTACTTCAAGAACGCAGAGCACCACGGCCCTGGTGTGGGTGATCCCTTCTTTGAGGCACTTTCGGGTAGGTAACCAATTAACATAGCTACATGAACTATGAGAAAACAAGGTGCTAACTGGAAGGGATGAACACAGATGGAAGCGGCTGGGCGTGGCTTATCCCTTTGCACAACGGGACGGTGTCGGTAGGCCTGGCTATTAAGCAACACCTTGTTGCGCCTAAGAAGAAGGCGTTGGGCGGGTTGGGTACGAAGGATTTCTACCTACACGTTCTCAAGAATGAGACGCCGGTCATTGCCGGCCACCTCGAGAAGGCTGAGCTGGTGTCGGACGAGCTCCGAACGGCGTCGGACTGGTCATACAGCGCGTCGGAGTACGCGAGCCAAAACATTCGCATCGCCGGGGACGCTGGCTGCTTCATTGATCCGCTTTACTCATCCGGCGTGCACCTCGCCGTTAACAGCGGCCTCTCGGCAGCGGTGACTATCTGCGCTGCGATGAGAGGCCAATGTACGGAGGAAGAGGCGATGCTCTGGCACACGCACAAGGTCGCCGAGGGATACACTCGCTTCCTATTGGTGGTGACCGGATCTCTGGACCAGATATACGGTCGCGAGGAGCACATTCTGAGCCCGATGGAGGACCCCGGGTTCGACGACGCGTTCGAGCACTTCAAACCAGGTACGTTATATCTTTTCACTCGGATCTGTCTATATCTTCCTGATCTAACGAGTGTGATGACCAGTCATCCAAGGTATCATCGAAGCGGGCGGGAACCTCACGAGGCAGGAGATCTCCAAGTCTGTCAACTTCTGCACCAGCGTCATCTCCAAGGTCGACGGCGGGTGTCTCTCCGACCTGGACGTCGACAAGGAGGGCCAAAGAGGGGCAGCGGTGACGGTGCACGGAAAAGGGAACGGAAAGGCTGCGGATGACAGGGTAGACGCGACAATCATGAAGATCGTGCGCATCCATCGGGTCCAGAATCTGGACCTTTTTGCACAGGATGTCATCAACGGCATGGCTCCGAACATGGAAAGGGGCAAGCTCGGCCTGAAGCTGGTTTCTTCGTGATGGTTGGTAGTTGATGAGGATGAATAATATTAGAAGATACATACAAGGGTGCTAGATGCAGGTGAGAACAGGTGGGGTAGAAGAAGCAGCTAGCGGCAGCTCCACCCTAAACGCACAGCGCAGTTAGTGGCCTGCTACGCCTCCACTTTACGGTCCTTACCTACCTAGGTAGGTACTTCATACGTATCTAAGTATAGACTGTCAGCGGCCCGAATCACTGGGTTCCGAGCCGCTAAACCGTATATAGTCTTATTTATCTACACTAGGTACTTGTAGTGGGGGAAGTTACAGTGGGTAAGGCAGTCGTTGGGACACACACTGTATTTAGCTGGATTCCTTACGGTTCCCAGACCCTCTTCTCTATTTAATGAACATCTATTTTCTGTCTGTCTTATAGGTCAGCAGGATGATAATTATGTAGCGCGACGCTAGAGCTTGTACTGGCAGGGGGTTTTTAGTAAAGAAAACCTCCATATCTACTTGTTGAACAGGGGACTGGTTGGTGGCAAAAACGCAGCGAGACTGATCAACAGCTAAATTCCTACCTGAATTATATGTCAGCCTTGTTGATTGCCAGTACTCTTGCGTTTTTAGTTTCTAGCGCGGCACTACACAATTACCATCCTGCTGACCTGTATCTGACCTGTACTCCTTCTTATGGGCCATTGCCAAGGATAATGGTTAATTTTGGCCTGGACCTCCGTACCGTGAGACAAGATACTTTCGACGCAGTGGAGCTACTAACTAGCGTGCCAATGGAACCTGACTAAGTCCCTTTGACTGGGCAGTACATACTTAGTAAAGAGGATTCAAGTGGAAGCTGTTTAGATCCGAGCAGGTTGGATTTGCGGAGATGAAGAAATGATTTTTGAACAAGAAACCTTTACTATACTATGGCCCCTGCTGTAAATCCTATACAAATTAGGTAGGTAAGGATGTGGCGGGGATAGCCAGAAAGGGCTAGTTTTTTCTTCAGAAATCAATTCTTTATCTCCGCAAATCCGACTTGAGATCCGAAGGGATGCAGATCCCAGCTATCTGACTAGATCTAGGTTTAATATTACCCTAACCATTTTCAGGTCCCACACTACGTATATGTAAATAGTAACTGCGTATGTTAGCGTTAAAAAAACCGTTCTTACTGCCCCTTGTAGGAATTTAGGTAAAGATCCGTAGGGCGTGTAATGCCGACACGTTTAGATCCCGGCAGGTTGCAGAAGTTATGGGCCAGCCCACAGATGTGTACAGTGGTGATAGCGACGAGCTCGTATCTGATACAACGGAGCGGAATCCAATTTATTAGTTTGATACTGACCCCTTAGGTTTCCACCAGCTCTGAAGCTGAAGGACGTTGGTGAGAATGCTTGGGCAAGTCGACTAGAGTACAATTACCGCGTAAGATACCGGAGCTACTCGAATGCTACCCCTATTTCGGAAATGTCCGACCACTGTGCTGAAGGACAAACACAGGTATTTCTTCCTCTGCACACCGCACAACTGTGCAAAAGTCACAAGAGACAGGCATATGGACCGTAACAGAATGTCATTCAAAGCGCTAAACTGGAATTGCCTCAATTTCGTAATCGAACAAATTTAAACTGGAAACGGAACGGCATCCCAGCGCAGGCGACGGAGATGACGCTGTGGATCTTTGATATCGTTGCGAGCATGCAACCAACGGCGGTTATCCATCATGATAATGGTCCCCGAGGGGAAGTCAGCTGAGGTAAGATGCACTGTCGACATGGCGAACTTCGACTCAACCGGAGACGCTGGGGCCCGTAAGCAAGCATCAAGCTCCTCGAGCGCGTCCGAGGCGCTCTGCGTGAGCGGTGTCAAAATATCTCTTCTGAAGCGCATCAAGCACGATTGGCTCTCGGGATCAATAGCCATGAGATTTCCGACTATCTGTCCCTTCGTCGAGTTCTTGACGAACTCTTTGGGAATATTGATACCGTATTCCTGTCGCATCAACGACGCTTGGGTAGACGGAGAGAGCAAATGGTTCAGCCGCTGGATGTTCATGGCTGACAGGGTTCCCCCGCCATACCTGTCGTGCTGGAGGACTTGGAGGGCAAAGTATCGCGGAACTAGCTCTTCGTAGCTACAGTCCGTATGCCAGGGGAAGTCTTCCATGGTCTCGGACCTGGCTTGGTGGTTGGCCGTCTGGAACGAGTTAATTTCAGGCCTGACATCCCAGAACCATCCGCGCGTGGCGCTGTGTGAGATGGGAACTTGATGACCGCAGTGCTTGTTGAGACCCAAAACAAGTTGCTCAAGATACCGGCTATCTGGGTCGGTAAACTTCAGACTGATCTTGAGGATGCCATGTTTCCGGAGCTGGGTGTCGACTTGACGGACATGATCTAGCTCCTTCGAGTGTCCTATAGTCGGGGCAGTCAGGTGAGGCACCGTGAGGGGCTGTACACTAGCATTTGAGCCGGTAGAGGAACCGATGGCAGTAGCTGAGCTAGCAACAAGAGTATGCGCTCCACGCTGATGATTTCTACCATGAAGCTTTGGTGACAGAGGCAAAGCGCAGGCTCGACGGACTAAAGGACGCATTGCAGGAAGAGTGCTCAAGTGTGGGACTTAGCTGGCACGCAATGGACAAGCCGGTAAAGGGGCGATTACTTGATAGAAAGATTCGACCCTAAGTCCATCCTGGATCTATTGAGACAGATGAATCAGATATTTGACGTTGACAGTATCAGCCGGGGCTTAGCAGTACGACGTAGGCTCAGGCTAGACTTGGTACAATACGTACTTGAGCACAGTACGGAGTATGTCTAGCAGGAGTTATTGTACATAGTATGTACTACAGTAACGATCCCTGTGATGAAAGAGAGAGACCTCTTATGCACGCAGCACGGAGCACATGATTACAGACAAGGTAGGCCTACACCCATGCCATGTACACCTACTACACGTAATAAGCCATTATGGAGTGTGGGTGACAAAAAGGATTGATAAGTCAGACTAGACCTCTTTCTGAATTTTGTGGACGGCCCCCTGGACAACAAATATTGATACTTTTACTTCAGCCAAAGCCCCTGCTAGATACCTTCGATTTGGTGGAAAGCTGGCAATTTCGGAAGTAGTTTGGCCCTTGCTTAAATCCTGTATTCTACATTGTCGAGCTAACAAGTGAGGTACTGAAGGAGGTGTATCAGCTCTCTAGGTATTACGAAAGAGTCTAGACTCTAGAATTAGTCCACCGAAGCCTTGAGGGTATTATCACATCGGCAAAATAAACCTCAGGCCAGGGTCAGAAATTTTGCGCCAGCTATATTTCCGCACAGCATTGAAATCAACCAATTACGGCCTCATTTACTCATCCCACAAATGTGAGAGAACATTTGAGGACTCTGGTACAGACTCTTCAAGGAATCGCCGGATCTCCCATCATCATCTAGAATACACCACATATTAACCCGCATACATACACACGGCGTTTACACTCATACACGAAGGAAAAGAGAGAGAGAGAGAGAGAGAATGGCACAGCTCAAAGGCGCCAATGGCGCTTCGAGTAGCCCACGATCAAAAGCAGACCTCGAGAGAGACACGACAGCAAATGAACGCACACCACTCATCCAGCCCAATGGGAATGAGAACGAGTCTACCTCAGGCTCTAGTCCCCAGGAAGGCGAGACGACGGTGATAAGCCAAGAGCTGCCCTCCAGCAGGCTCGTCATCATCTCTTTGACCGTCTGCATGGGCGTTTTTCTCGGAGCCATCGACTCCACCATCATCGCGACGCTCACGGCACCCATTTCCAACGACTTCCACTCTCTCCGGCTGTTGTCGTGGCTGGCCTCGGCGTATCTGATATCTAATGCGGTATGCCAGCCCATATCTGGTCGCCTGACCGACATTTTCGGTCGCGGACCTGGCTTGATCTTCAGTCACGTCTTCTTCTCTGCCGGCAATCTCATCTGTGGATTCGCCGCCAACGAGCACCAGATGATTGTCGGTAGAGTCGTGGCCGGCATTGGTGGTGGAGGACTCATGAGCATTGCCACCTTCGTGGCTTCTGATCTCGCCCCGTTGAGAAAAAGAGGCGTCGTCCAAGGCATTTTGAACCTGTTCTTCGGGTCCGGCGCCATATTAGGCGGCGTCATTGGCGGTCTTTTTAACGATCATACTCAGTTAGGGTGGCGCCTCGCTTTCCTCGTCCAAGCTCCCCCCTCTCTTTTGGCGGCCGTCGCCGTATATTTCTTCGTGAGAATTCCACCGAAACAGTCTTCGAAATCCTATCTCGCGCGCATAGATTTCCTTGGAGCGCTCCTGATCGCATCCTTCCTTGTGCTGCTTCTCCTGGGTCTGAATACGGGGGGAAACATTCTCCCTTGGACTCACCCGTTGCCGCTCGCGGCCATCGCCTCCTCTCTTGTCGCGTTTGCCTTGTTTTCCTGGTGGGAATCGAGGGCCGTGCAGCCGATCATCCCAGTTAGGCTTTTAGTGGATCGAACGGTGCTGTCTGCTTGTTTATCCAATTTCTTTTGTACCATGGTTCAGTTTTCTATCCTGTTCTACGTCCCGCTTTATTTGCAGGTTCGCGGATTTACCGCGACGAGAGTTGGTCTTATAATTCTTTTTGCCCCCCTGGGCGGTGCTATCAGCTCATTTGGAGCGGGTATCATCATGAACAAGACGGGGCGATATGTAGCCCTCGGCATAGCCAGCGGCTTCGTGATGTTGGCTGGTGTTGTCATTCTCCAACTGCATAACCAGACGACTCCGTCATGGCTGACGGCCCTTTTGTTCTTTCTTGTCGGATTGGGATACGCGTCTATGTTGACGACCACGTTGTTGGCTTGCATAGCTGCAGTAGAGCACGGCCAACAAGCTGTCATCACATCTGCCACCTGTTCGTTAACCCATACACTCTTGCTCTTTTGCCATCATTATTTTACTTCACATAGAATTGTGTCTAACATTACTTTGCTACAGACTTGGCCCGAAGCGTCGGAAGTGCTCTGGGAGTGACGATCAGCTCGGCAGTGTACCAGAATGTGCTTAACGCCAAGCTGTGGGAGAAATTCATAGGCTATCCCGGCGCAGCCGAGGAGATTGCTCGGATTCGCAATGACATGTCGGAGCTTCGACACCTTCCAGATGGCTGGTACGAAGGAGTGACTCAATCCTTTACGGAAGCATTTCACGCAGTCTTCATGACAATGTTGGCCATGTCAATTATTGCGCTAGTGTGCATCTCACTCATGAAGCAGCACACCCTTCATTCAACCATGGAACGAGACAGGCGATAAGTGAGAATTATTCGGGCTATGAAGTATTTGGTCCCATCTACACTCTACCTACAGTAACGGTTCTAGGGGGTTTCAGCAATAGATCGAGTGTAGTTAAATTGCGAAGTCTTGCGTCCCCTCGATGATTCGTTTCTACATACTGTGAGATCACGGACGCCTGAGCATGACGCATGACGCGTACTTTCATTGTTAAGCACGGAAGTGACTATAATATCCAGGGAAGTTTGATGGTTGGTCGTCTGTGCTCTTAGTAAGCGACGGGTTCTATTGTGTGTATGTATCTAGGTAGGTACCTATATACTCTGTACGTACTGTACTGTAGCTCAACCTTGATCCATGTATGCACGTGCGTATACGTAAGTACCTATACGTAGTGGGCCAGGGGCTTAGCCGCATCGCACTACTTAAGTGGATCGATAGGTGCATGCATGCAAAAGCGAATGCGGGGACAAGTGGGGGGGGGGGTCAGATGCGGAGGTGTCAGATAAGAGTTTCTAGGGTTAACTTAGTTCCTGGGCACAACCGGCAACGCGGGACGGATGAGCCAAGCTAGCGGTATTAAGCTGCATACTACCTACTATGTACTGTTTTTTCCTTCTCCTTTTTTCATACCTTATCGCTTAGTAGTCAATAAAGACCACAAGACTTTCAGTACACGCCAGCATCAGCACACGCCAGCATCAGCACACGCCAGCATCAGCACGCGCCAGCATCAGCACACGGGGGTTTTCCACGAATCAGAATCTCACTTACGGGCCTAATTCCACAATTCTTTTTAAACTGAAGTTATATTGAACCCTTAAGGGAAAGCGATCGCCATCTATTATTGCCGAGCCCGATTTCGTATAGCCGAGTAATCTAGACGGTAGCTGGATCCTAGACACTCGAGGCTCTGCTCAAGGATAGCTCAGCTAGCCCAGATAGCTAGGTATTTAAATTCGGTATCTAATTGTGTGCTAGGATCCCTGTTATGTCGAAGGACTTGGAAGTGAACACTGCCGCCATGCTGGAATTTGCATACGGTACACCTTTCACCGCTTTTTGATATGACAGGACCGTCCACACCTTATTGATTACGGAGCCTTTGTACATATTTAGCGCTAGAAGCTTTTGCCGTATAGTATACGAGACGCTAAGCTTCGGCATCCTAGATGTCATGATAGAGGCGTAAGATTGTATGAAGTCCTGGTCGAATGCCTGAAACGTTAGCCTCCATCCTTCCGATTGAGTTTTTCGAACGCTTTCTTACCGTAAGCAGTGACTCGCACGATGATGACAGCATGATACAGAAGGTCCATGAGCTTGTGCGGCAATCCCACGCCGTGTTTACCACGCTCGAACTGGGGTGGCTACCTACGGAACAATGCTGCCGAAAGTGCGTCCTGGAATACGAGTCATTGAGGCACTGAAAGAGAAATGAGGTGGGGCGGTGATAGAGGACCGGAAGATACATTCATTCTCGAATTTTGGTGGCTGGTAAGCAATGTTTTACTCTTCCTGTGAGGGTCCAAGGGACCACTCATTGTGTTGCGAATAGCAGGGGGGGCATGTACTTCGTAGAGTGTTCCGCAGTTGCATGATGGTTCTGTTTTGAGTTCGCGTTCCTATAGGATATCTCACACCAAGGGAAAAGGACAAAGAGTTTCGTCGACGAGCTACTACGATAGCCACCTCCTACCCAGATACAGTAGGACATCAAGACACCCTACCTAATTCACTTCCTATGCCTCCAAAGAAGCACAATAGCCTAAACCCGGCACCCGGGAACATGGTGGACAGCCAGTCCGAGGTTGACGAATATGGACCATATGATCAAGAGGCCGGTGAGCGCACGTCTCTCATTCCAAGATCAGATGAGATCCGTAATGGGGGAGAGTCCGATGTCTGCCGCCAAACCTCTAATGTGCGAAGCGCCTACACGGTTACCATTGCCATTGGCGCGGTGATTATGCTGGCCAACTTTTCCAGTGTCATAACCATGGCGCCGCGGCTGGCCATTTTTGAGGACGTAATCTGTAGACAATTCTACTCCGACAGGACAGACATCGCAGGGGCTCCCGACTGTAAGATCGAACCGGTTCAGAGTGAAGTGGCATTCGTTAATGGGTGGGAAAAGACGCTTAGCTTGCTTCCTGGTAAGCATAGAACCTTCCTCGGCTCTTTCATACCATCTCTTATGGGCTCGCCGCTCGACCTTACTGATACAACCACCCAACAGGTTTGGCACTTTCCATTCCATATGGCGCTCTAGCAGATCGCTTTGGACGTAGTAAAGTATTGACTCTGGCCTTCTGCGGAGTCATCATGAACGAGTCTTGGGTCGCTATAGTCTGTGCATGGCCACAAATCTTCCCCATCCGAGCCGTCTTGTTCTCTGGTGTATTCACCCTCGTCGGTGGAGGTCCCACAACAGTCGTCTCCATGACATTTGCGATTATCAGTGATGCGTGTCGTGCCGACCAGCGGTGAGATCACAGATCTTTTTCATCGATGTAATAAAATCCTACCCTATGACTTAGAAGCTGACATGGCTTGCAACTTAGAACTACGGCCTTTTCAATGTTGCAAGTAGGCTTTCTTCTTTCGGAACTCATCTCTACGCCTCTGGGTGCCGCATTCATAGCCGTGAACCCGTGGATTCCGATTGTGACTGCCATCGCAACACGGATCGCATTCACGCTGGTTCTTTTTGCTGGCTCGGTCAGATATGGGAACGCAGAACGGCTCAAGAAGAAATCACCTACAAATGATATTGATGAATCTTCACCGGCCGCGTCTCCTCTCCCAAACGATACTGGTGCGCAATATCGGTATGGTGCGGTTGCTTGGATTACCAAAGACGTCGCATTGGTACTCCTCGCCTTCTTCTGCGTTATGGTCAACCGAGAGGCGTCCGATTTACTGCTCCAGTACAGTTCTATCAAGGTTCATTGGAACTATGCCAAGGTAATCAGAAATCCACGGCTCCTGCGCTCACTGCTTACCCCTTGACTTTCATCTAGGCATCTTATCTCGTTTCCGTGCGAGCCGCAATCAACATAGTCGTGCTCTTTGCTCTCATTCCCGGTGTTACACGCTACTTTAAGAAAAGGAGAGTATCTTCACCACGAATTGACCAGTACATCACCGTAGCCAGTGGAGTCCTGCTCGCCCTTGGGTCCGTTCTGATCTTTGCAGCGGAGACGCCGGCGGCCCTCGTCTTCGGACAGGTCGTGACCGCTTTCGGGTTCTCGTTTACCGTTACGGCACGTAGCTTCGTAACAACGCTAGTGGATGCCCGTTACATGGGTGTTCTATCCACGACCGTGACCATCGCATCGCACTGTGCCCTTGCTTTTGGGGGACCTTTTCTGGCTTGGACTTTCAAGGTCGGTCTGGGTCTGGGTCATGCTTGGTTTGGCATGCCGTTCTTGGTCGAAGGGATTTTGTTTGCGTTAGGCACCGTCCTGGTGCTGCTCGCGGCCGCACCAGCTATTATTTCATGATTAGCAGCTATTCAACACCTACCCGTATTTGGTAGACGATGTTGTTCTTCAATTGAACTCCAATTGAATTCGTGACACCAGAGGACAGAGGGTCGATTTGTACTTTAGTTTACAGCATCGAAGACAAAGAATAGGCAAATATAAGGATCACGGGTCATTCACATTCTGGTGGCTAATGCAGACATAATAAATACCTATGTAGGTAGAACGTTAAAAATGCGCACCTTCACCTTTGCTCGCTGTTCTTGTTCAAGGGACGTTTCAACGCTAATTCAAAGTACGGTATAGGGCTGTTTAGGTGGCTAAGTTACTAAGTACTTTAGATACGCCGTTAATAAATTTAACATCTTGTTAGGACGGAATCACCGGATAGACATTCATTTACATACATTTTAGTAGGTAATTACTCTTTCCATCATTTTTTACCATCTTCGCACTCTTCACCATTTCTTGTTGCTGCCATGTAGTTCAACTTGGGTCTATAAGATCCCAAGTAGAAAGTGCCTACTCCTGGAAAATACGTCTTGTCGAGGCCATAAGACCGTCAGTGCCACCTGGTGCCAGGTTAGGTGCAACGATCTCTGGGAACGATAATAGTTTTCATACGAGACTAAAGCTTGAGGGGGGAAGAAACATGTGCGGAGTAAGTCCGAAGATAGTATACATATATCGCCATCTCTAATAGCCCCTAGCACATAGCTTGTAGCTAGACATAACAGAAAGTGTGTTTAATTATCCGCGAGCTGAAGATTTTCTTCTAGCAAAGCCGCAGCATTATTGATCTTCTCCGTTATGATGTCTCTCCATCTCTGTTGTTAAAGTTAGCTTCACACGGTTTTGTGAATGATTGGCAAAAAAAAAAAAGGCTCACCTGGGCATTCTTCCAGTCTCCTTTCTTTATGCTCTTGTTTAGGCCAGGCATAGCCGGCGGGGTGTTGTGCCAAGCAGATGGCGTGAACAGGACATGATGATGGTCCTCGTGTCCATCCAATCCCTGTTCGTGGTAGAACTGGCGTTCTAGTGCTATGTAAACCCTGTTCACTTCACGAATCGACGGGCCCCGCCCGCATCTAGACCAGAACTGCCATCCCGTAGTGCACCGCGATTCTGTTAAGGAACGGGCGAAGGCGTCGAAACGCCGAGCAGCCTTGTAAAGCCGCTCGACTGCATCAGTCATAATTCTCAGATCGACCTCGGAAGAAGACAAGTCATGGTCTTTCAGTTCCAGTTCGTCTATCCACACCCGGAAAGCCAGAGCGTAATCTGTGGCCCTCATGTTCAGCACGGCGGGTTCGACGAGGTGAGCGGCCATGAGGGACCATAGCTTGGCGGTAGTGACGTGGTACTCCCATTCAGGGTCACCGTACGTGTCCATCCATTCGAAATTATCGAAGCCTGTGTGGTAAGGAAAGGCAGGTTCCCCCACGGCCGGCGTGAACCCAAAATCGACCGTGGAGATGCAGGGGATGGACATGAAACGATTTGCATCGCCGCTTCCAGCCGCGGTGATGGTACCACCCCAGACGTCTTGCACCGACTGGCCGGGCAAAGTTTGATTTGGCGACGGGATTTGTGCAGTCGCGGAGAGAATTGCCGAGTAGAGCAGCGGACTAGCCTTGGCATGGAATTTGCTGCCGGACGCCGCGACGACGACATTAAGGTATGCGACACCGGATGCTCGCAGCCAGTCGACGTGTTTGTTGACCCAGAGTAGAGAGCCGATCTGGGCAAATTCCTCACCTTCAAAGCTACCAAAGACAATGGTACGTTCTGGCCGCCAGCCCTGCTGAAGGGCCGCACCAAAGCTACGAACGACCTCGTTCAGTGCGGCGGAGCCACTGCCGGGATCTCCAGCCCCAGGGCCCCAGGCATCGCGATGATTACCTACAATGACAAGCTCGTCGGATGTTCTGCCAGAAATGGTGCCGATCACGTTGTGGACTTGGGCATCTCGGATATCGGCATGATTTACGAGGTTTAAGGTGAGCTCAGGAGGGGACGGCCCAACATTATACTGAATGCCGTAATAACCCAAGCCACCCACTTGCCAGCGGTCGCCAAGCTCCTTTGCTGAAGGACCGTTGTCATTCAGCCTGCTCAGGAGCTGAATTGCATCGAGAGACGACATAGGCATGCAGGGAATTGTAGGCAACTGTCCCCGTTTGATGTCCGCTATAAGATGATGGAAGTGAGCAAACGAAGCTGATGTATCAAAGTGTAAGGAAAGAAGACGGCGATATACTGACCGATATTGCCGAAGCCTCCTCTCTCGATCGCTTCGAGCGGTCGGGCTGGCCCAGCAGGAAAAGGTTCGTACCCATTCCCTTCAGTCATAGGGCCGTCATTTCCGGGATCGGTGTACTGAACCACGCCAATCATTCCCGCTTTCTCGGCGTTGAGTACCGAGAGGACACGAAATACGGTCAAGTCCTTCTCAAGCAGAAACGGGGATGCGTTGGACAACTTGATAATGGCGATCTTTCCCTCGAGGCTGACATTATGCCTGGCGAGATCCTCAAAGTCCTCCTGACTACCGAAATTGCAGAAGACGTAAGAGCCAGAGATGTTTCCGTTGACCGAAAACCCGAAGTAGGCCGGTACGAAGCCTACAGAGGCGTCGGCGTCGGTCAAGGGCGCCTCGTAGATGACTTGGTCATTTTTCAGAAGGGCAAGCCGCTGCTGGTTGGTTGTTATGGGTAGTTTGGTATCATGTGAGGAAATGGTCGTATTTTCAATACCAAACTCCTTCCATTTGGCCTGAGTCCATTGCGCTTGCTCCCAGCCCTGACCAGCAAGATGTGTCTCAGACGTATAGTAGGCACTCCAATTGCGTACATGTTCACGAGAGGGGGTGGAGAGAAGTATCTGGTGAAGGTCAAAAGTAGAAAAAGGATCGGCCTGTTTCAGCGTCTGCCCCCAGTTGTAAAACTGATAAGAGAAGAAAAAGAGAATAGAGAGGATAAACGCAGGCCATGCTGGTATACGTGAACCCTTCTGCCGAGGCGATTTTACATGACGAGGAAGCGCGTCGAGCTTCATGCTTTTTCTCAAGACACGATGACTAGATTTCTGATTGGACAGTGAATCGTCGAGGAAAGAATAAGAATCCAAAAGACGCAAGAACCACGCGATTCACATCTTGTTAACAATGATACCTAGGCTTAAGTATTAATAAGCCAATTTTAAGCGGATAAGGTACATATGGCGACTTCGATACATGCTACTCGTTTAGCTAGCTGGATGTGGAAAAAGCGTTAACATGGATCCCACGCAAATAATCACCACTTACCGAACAGACCCTTATTAAAAGTTAATTTCTTGGCAGCGATTAGCAAGGGGAGTATTTTCGGTACATCTCCTTGGAAAGCCAAAAATACTGACTCAATGCAGGTTTCAGTCGCTTATCCTCATCTGAGTTGTTTAATACCGTTTGTTTGTTTGCTTGTTTCGTCTCATCTGTAGATTGCGATGATGGACGAGACAACTCCCCTTCTCCAAAACCAGTCACATTCGCTGCCGCGAAAACGGCTTTTGGTCATATTCCCTGCTCTTGCCCTGATCCAGTTCGTCTCCTTCCTTGACCAAACATCCATATCGACTAGCCTGCCCGCTATCGCGGCTGCACTCGACACCGGCGCCTCCATATCCTTAGTCAGCGCCTGTTTTCTCATCACCAGCACCAGCATCCAGCTCATCAATGGCAGGCTCTCAGACATATTCGGCCGTAAGACCTCGCTGGTCGCCGCTCTTGCCACCATGGGCGTGGGCAATCTGTTGTCTGGCTACTCTGCAACGGCCTCACAGTTGTTCGCTGCTAGAGCGTTTACCGGCTTTGGCGCCGGCGCCATCAACGCGCTGGTACAAATTGCCATTGCCGACATCACTACGTTGGAGCAGCGCGGCTACTACTTCGGCATGGTCGGGGTTGCGACCGCGCTGGGGAACGGGCTCGGTCCCGTCATCGGAGGCGCTCTATCGCAGACGGCCGGATGGCGCTGGGCATTCTGGTTTGTCTGCCCCCTGTGCATCGTGGCCATCGTCTATCTCGCGTCCGTGTGGCCTGTGTCTTCTTCTTTAGAAGCCGATACGAATGGCCAAGTGTGGAGCAAATTGAAGCTGGTCGACTGGGCTGGGGCCCTTGCGAGTCTATTCGGGATTTCACTTATCTTGGTGAGTTTATCCGTCGTGTTGCCGCTGCCAGCGACTGCTCGGGCCAGGAGGTCGGTCCATACGCGGTAATAATGCTTTATCGAGTCAGATTCCCATCTCGCAAGGAGGCGCCACCATGTCTTGGTCCTCGCCGGTGACACTCGGAATGCTCGTCGTAGGAGCAACCTTGCTTGGCATCTTTTTAGCGGTCGAGTGGGGGGTTGCGAAGCTTCCCCTGTTGCCAGCGCGACTGTTCACCTATGGTCGGTCCACAAACATCTTGATATTTATCAACGTTCTGATCGGTTGGATTTACTGGGGTAATCTATTCATTCTTCCTCTGTACCTACAGAACGTTCGAGGGGCGAGTCCGTCCCGAGCCGGACTTCTCATCCTCTCTATGACTATCGCCCACGGCATGACCTCGGCACTGACTGGCATTCTCATATCTCTCTTCGGACACTATAAACCCATTATCGTGACAGGTGCCGTTTGCTGGGCCCTGGCTGCTGTTGCGAAGTTGTTTTACGATCAAGATACACCGATTTGGAGCATCATCGCCGTCGGCATCCTTGATGGCGTAGGCGTCGGATGTTCCTTACAGCCTGGTAAGCAGTACCGTCTCTCCCCCGGAGTTGTTCTCCATGCAGTGGCTCACCAATATCATTATTCCGGTAGTCCTCGTCGGTCTTTTTGCAGGATCCGATACCGAAGACCGGGCCGTCTTGACCGGACTACGGAACTTCCTCCGAGATATAGGAGGAGCAAGCAGTACTACCGGTAGGTGTTGGAAAAATAACTACGCGTCTTTTCATCTTTATCTTCACCGGAGCTGACTTTGTATACTCAATCCTAGTTTCTGGCGCCATCTTGAGCAACGTGCTCTACAGTCAGCTAAAATCGAGGTTCAGCCAGGAAACCATCGCCAAATTGATCTCCTCGGTTTTCGCGATGGAGCATATGCATCTCACAGAAGAAGAAAGGGGCTTGGTGTCTCGGGGATATATGGAAGGCATTCATGCGGTATTTGCATCTTTTGCTGTGCTCATCGCCATTCATCTCTGTGCGTGCTTATGCATCCACGATCATGGGTTAAAGCATGGTGCTTCACCACAAAAGTCTGTGCAAGGGGTTGAAGAGCAAACTTAAGCCATATATACTCACTCGGCTGATCTGGCTGGTGGAAAATTGTCTGGACTTGAGGTGCAAGATACTGTATCTAGGCATACAACATCCATGCACATGCCTGCACACAATACTAGTCTCATATTCGAGTTTCCAATAGTGATTTACCGCGCAAAATGCACCGGGGAGTCTGTATGTGTATTCTTATACCTCTATCACGAGAGCGACTTTGCCTCCACAGTCTGGCCTCTTCGCCTCTGCTTTTCTATTCTGGAAGCTTCAACTACTTGATATCCCGCTTATAGCTACCGCGTTTTACATAAATTAACTAGCTAGGTAGTTTCAACTATATTCTTGCTTAAGCGTTGAATAAGAGAGCGAATTAGCTTTTTTCAGATAACTTGCCTTTGCGGTTTTGCCCTATTGCCCTCGCCTCTATGGCCCGACCTCTTCAGTGTTAGGTAGATCATCAGTTGACCAAGGCCTGTAACTAAGGAGTACTGCTTCCGTTGCTACACCGCTATTTGGCAACGACCTTTCTAACATCTTGTCTGTGCCGCGGGCGATTTATTGTCCGTCGTCTCTCCGGAGAAGAAATCAGAATATCTACAAGGTTACGGGTACATAGGTTTCCAGGGGGCCTAAGTCACCTCGGTATGACAAGGGCCCATCCCTCTGGTTGCTGAATAAGCTCAGCATTTTTTCCCGGGGTCTGACGTGTGATATCAAGGACTCAACTGGTTCAATATCCATGTTGGGTGTGCTGGAGCTGAGTCAGCAGCCAAAGAGATACCTAGCTGCGAAGGCTTCCCGGTTTCGAGGCTTTGAGACATACACAGCTTACTAGAAGTCCTACACTCACCGCTAGGATGAAGGTAATGCCAATTTTTCGGGCATACTGTCAGCAGCTAGCTAGAAACGTTGACCTGCAAAAGGGTTTGTAATCTTACAACTGTGATACTTCGTATAGTACGGAGTACTCCATATATCACATGTGGACCCTCGTACGACACTGGCGGCACTCATAACCACTACAGGGGTTGTAAGTCGTGCCTTTTTTTTGGTGATCACCTCGGGGGATAGTCTGTAGAAAGCATCACCCCAAAGAACCTAAGCGAAAGCGAACACGGTGGGCACGAATGGCTAACTGAGCAAGTATCTTCTTGCTGCAATTTCATCCAACTAAAGCCCTTGTCAAGACACCCGCAATGTCCCTGTCTAGCGCGCAAATTCCTTATACAGTACCCTTAGGACGCAGCGTGCAGACTTGATTCCGCAGTATTTCTGGCTTTTGGGCCGGTTGGCAAGGGGGAGAATTCGGTGTACGTATAAAACGATACTTTGCGCGACCCTGGTAGTACTTGGTCACCCTAGCTCGCTACTTGACACCACCACTTTTACTCTTTGTGGACTAATACCTCCTATCTGTCAGTTTCATCATCATATGTACCGCCCCCCTCCCTCCCCCGGTCTTCCGCTTCCGCCTCGTAACGCCGGGTCAAAGCTGCCCCACATCGAGCTCTGTGCCGAGCTCTGTCCCGAGAATCTGACTGAGCACTAGTTAGCGGCTCTTGACTAAGCATGTGTGCCAAGCCAATAGGTCCCAAAACCATGTTCCCGGGTTGTGGAGCAACGCATCCTGCGGGATGCTAACCGCCCCCGTTTCTGCCGTTAGCCAGTATCCACCTGGAAACGATGGCATACTAAGTACTCCGTGCTAGGTGAGACTGTATACAATGTATACAACAACCCCATAGCCTACTTATGATGGGTCCTTCGCTCTCCCCCTGTCCAAAGGGTGCATATACGTATACGTACTATGTAGTACTACGTACACTTCGCTTATTACTAAGTATGTCCTTTTTGGTCCCGTACGTATACTGCAGTCGAGGCCTTTCGTACGCTGGCGATGACGAGAAAGTCACCCGCTTAAACGTGTAGCCACTTTTTACTTGTTCCCTCAAGAATTGGTCTTCATTCCTACAGGAGCTCTAAGGGAAAGGTAGTAGTTTCTATACTCGCCATTAGCCGTCACCTATCGCCATCATGATGAATACGAAGCTGTCAGCGGTAGTCATCCCCGGTACGCCTACCGAGAAGCCACGCCGTCAACCCTGGGGATTTTCCCAAGTCCTCCGCCTAACGGCGCTTCTCGCACTCATCCTCGTTGTCGTGTATAATGTCGGCCAATTTTCATCACTCAGACAGCGTGTTGCTTGGCCGTCTCCCAGTACAGAAAAGAAGACACCAGCGCTTGAATTACACATAATCTCCAAATGTCCCAACGCAATGGTAAGCCACTCGAATGAATGCGCCTCCTCCATAATGAAGGAACTTTGCTAATGGGCAGAGCGGTCGCATATATAGCATGCCTTGACGGAGTTAGTACTCCCCACTATCGAGCGAGTGCACGACAAGGTCGACTTCAAACTAAGTATTATTGCTCGAGAGTTAGTCATTCCGTCGCAGCAGTTCCCTATCAGCATGACATGACGCTGCACCCGAGCCAGGGAGTCTGTTCTGACCATGTCTTTCTCAGGATATCCGAAGATGGTTCCGTCCAATGTTTGCATGGCCCAAGTGAATGCGAAGGAAGCACTTTCGAGCTTTGCACCCAGGAGCAGCTGTATCCAGACTCTCAGACTCTCGTCGGCTTTGTCGAGTGTCTGACAGCCGACTACCACCAGATTCCGGCACGCGAGCACTACGAGGCCTGCGCTTCTAACCACACGGTAGATCTTGCGCCGATCGACCGTTGCATGGCCCGAGATGGTGGTGCGTACGGTCATGATCTACTCGTGGAAAGTGTACTACACTCTAAAGATGTCAGTAAAATGCCTCCTCTCCCTTTGTCTTTTTAGACGAATATGTATCTTGGCATCATCCGCTATCGAGAATTTTATTTCTTCATGTTTTCATGTACTCACTGACGTCTCTGAGCAGGTGGGCGTGCGTATCAGCGGCACGGTTCGATTGAACGAGCAAATATATTGCATCAGGGATGGGCCCAACTGGACAAACTGTCCCAACGGCCCCGGTGTTGACGAACTCGTTGACGCGATTGAGAAGCTGCATGGTGCGGCAACATGGTACGTAGATGGTTTCGTTTGCCTTGGGGCTCTACATTCTGGCTAACGTGAGAATACTAGGGAGCTATGATGGGCAAGCCGTATGGCGGCTGGCTATGCGGCAGATGTGTCGTCTAAGCTGGGTCTTGGGCAGTGAATGGATTGTAGTAGCATAATGGCAAACGTCGTTCCAGGATAATATGTCTGTATTGAAACTTTGAACACTCGTTCGAACCTGTATACATAGATCACGGTACTCATTGTGCTGTAGATACTGTAGATATCATAACAGAAATCCAGTATGATCATTATACCGAACTACCTCCAACCAGAGTCAAATTAAGCCTTCTTGATGAGCACGCCCTGAATTCTGGGCAGGACACTGCATGGATCTTCGGGCGCTTCGATCTCTCCTGGATTTTCCCATTCCCCTCCGCCGAGAATGTCGGCCAACACATTCCGAGTCATATGGCAGCCTACAAATGTGCTCCAGGCGGGGTTCAGCAATACTTGCTCTGCCATGGTCAAAGGATCTTTGCTCCATCCATGCTCCCAAAATATGAATTTGCCGCCCGGTTTGAGTAGCTTCCAAACCTGCTTCATCACCTTTTTGGGGTCCTGTACCGAACAGAGGACCTGGATGCATAATGCCGTATCTAGACTTCCCTCGGTTATTCCAGCCTCTTCCAGAAGATCGCTATCTTCAAGACGAGCCGCTACAAGTTTGTACTTGTTATGTAGGCCATGCTCTTTCACTTTAGCTTCTATGACGTCCTTGTAGTAGAGGTTAGGCTCAACACCGTAGACATGAGTGACAGAGGTGCTGAAACGATGAATCTGATTGCCCGGCCCAGGTCCTAGCTCAAGAACAACACCAGAAGCGGCCTGTACGAGCGAGGGAACGACGGTGGTGTCTTCGAACGCGATGAAACCCTTAGCTGTGGTATGACGGTCAGCTATCAGGCGAGTGAAGGGGGCGCCGAGTGAGTTTACATGTTTTGGAGAACATGGTTGCCAAAGCGGCATCCCGAATCTGCGGTAGACGTGCGAGTGCCCCCAAGCCATGTTCACGAACGGCATCCTTGAAACCGTTCCAACAAACTATCATGAGTGATTAGTGAAGTACGCAAGCGACAGGCAATAGGGGACCTACGGCGCATCGAGGCCCAAATCATGCCACATGGACGGAGAAAGGCGGCAAGGCGGCGACTTGGAGGCATGATCTGGGATATTGGAATAACCGTATGACGTGATTGAAGATGAGGACATGTGGAGTCGGATTGGAAAGAGAAGAAAAGAGATTGTGAATCGATCAGTATGGGGTAATGACTTGGAAGAAGTCAAGTTTTTGGACGATTTGCTGATCGCGAGGGGACAAATGAGAGCTCAAATGTGGGAAGTGCCCGATTACGACATACATAAGCTGGTGGGTAACTACGATAAGGGTCCCTGCCGGGGTAATGAGAGATGAGGGCGAGTTGGATTTTGAAGCATGAGATTCTACTATCTACCTAGGCATGAATTTAAACCTATCCCGGCAAGGAAAACCCACTTTATATAGGCAGCGCTAAGAAATAACAGTCGACTTGCTTAGCCGCTTGCTATAATTTACGACTGTATATATTAGGTCTGGAGTATGATAGGCTACCGCAGCAGCTTATACCAGGCCTACTCCGATTCCTGTTAGAATTTAAGCAATTAATTGGCCGTTGTAAGCTATTATGGGGGTAACTGTCGAAACGGGATTAAATTTATGCTTACCTACGTATAGGTAGATAGTGAAATCGCATGCTTTAAAATCCGACCTGAGATGAGGGGGTTTGAGCCGGATTGTGTCGAGCAGTTCCTGACTTACCGTTAAAAAAAGGAGACAGGGTACCTGACATGGGCAATGTGGGTACACCGAATCTCACCTTTCTACTTATAAAGTGGCTTATATCTCGGCTCTTTTCTTCGTCTGATAAATTCTCTTATTTTCGACTCCAAGTTGGTTTTATCCTTATTTTCCAGCCCTTGTGCTTGGGTGGCTTCGCTATGTCAGATAGCGAAACGCAGAAACCATGGTACAAAACACCAAATCCACTCCGATGGGGTGGCATCCCACCGATCCCTAAAGAGCCAGTCGAATCGCCCGAGTACAAGGCCGGATTTCTCAGCCAATTGACCTTTGGTTGGTTAACCCCCTTGATGGTCGTGAGTCTCGAGCCTCGAACTCGTTCAGAATAGATTGATACTGATCATCTGTCAAGACTGGCTATAAACGTCAACTTGATGAACGCGATATTTGGAATGTGAACCCTGACAGAGGCGCTGTGCCTCTGACCCAAAAGCTAAAGGAAGCCTTTCAGCGACGAAGAAAGGCCGAGAGCAAAAGGCCACTCTTGGATGCTTTACATGATACTTTCAAGTTCGAGATTTGGGCTGGCGGAATCTTCTGCTTTATATACTCCACCCTTCAGGTCCTGACTCCTTTCGTCCTTCGATTTCTCATTCAATTCGCCGTCGACGCTTATGATGCTAAGTTGCTACATCAAGCCGCGCCACCAATAGCGCATGGAATCGGTTTGGTTATTGGAGTCACCGCCATGGTATCCATCCAAAGTCTGGCGAATAATCATTTCCACTATCAGAGCTTGATTCTTGGTGGTCAAACTCGTGGTGTGCTGAATGGTATGATCTATGAAAAGGCCATGGTCATCTCGAGCCGCGCCAAAGCCGGTGGGATCCCGGATACTACCACGGCTGATTCGACTGAAAAGAAATCGAAAAGGGGAAATGACCAAATTGGATGGACCAATGGCCGTATCGCGACTCTCATGAGCATCGATACCAGTCGGATTGATTCGGCTTGTGACTTTGCACATCTGGCATGGGCCTCGCCACTTGCCTGTGTTATCGTCCTAATTCTGCTCTCAGTCAACCTAACGTACAGCGCTCTTCCAGGCTTTGCCCTTCTCGCCATCGGCACACCCCTTCTGACGATGGCTATCAAGAGAGTAGCTCGTCGACGGAGAACCATCAACAAAACTACCGATGAGCGTGTATCACTTACGCAAGAGGTCATCCAATCCGTACGTTTCGTCAAATTCTTCGGCTGGGAGCCGGCCTTCTTAGACCGCCTAGAGAAGCTTCGCACCAAGGAGATCACCGCCCTCCAGGCTCTACTGAGTATTCGAATTGGAATTAACTCCTTTAGCTTTTCGCTTCCCGTTTTCGCATCCACTCTTGCTTTTGTCACCTATTCGCTTACCCAAAAAAATTTGGAACCCGCGAGGGTTTTCTCGTCGCTAGCTTTGTTCAACTCCCTGCGCATTCCCTTGAACCTTCTGCACATCACTCTTGGTGAGACCATTGACGCGTGGTCCTCTATCAAGAGAATCGAACAGTTTCTCCTAGAGGAAGAGAGGGACGAAAAGATTATATGGAATCCCGAGGGAGAGTATGCGATTGAGCTGCGAAGCGCGACTTTCACTTGGGAGAAGACTCGCAAGCAAGAGAACAACGCTGAAGCTAAAGGCGTCGCTGCTGCACAGGGGAAAGACAAGCAACCAAAGACGGACCCCGAAAAAGTCGGAGCTATTGAGCACAACAAGGCGCTGTCCGATAATAGCGCCACCGTGTCTTTCGATGAGCCAGAGCCCTTTAAGCTGCCGGATGTGAGCTTCAAAGCTGGCCGCAACGAGTTGATTGCGGTTATCGGGACGGTCGGTAGTGGCAAGAGCTCCTTGCTATCTGCCCTGGCAGGTCATATGCGCCGAACCGATGGGGATGCGATTTTGGGCGCCTCTAGAGCCTATTGCCCCCAGTCTGCGTGGATCCAGAATACTTCGCTGCAGAACAATATTACTTTCGGCAAGACACTAGATCAGGATCGCTACAAGGAGGTTATCGAAGCGTAAGTTTGTCCGCACACCTCTGTCCCCACGTAGTATAAGAGATCGGTAGCTAATGGCCCTCATAGTTGTGCGCTCGAGCCCGATCTAGAAGTTCTTCCTTATGGTGACCAAACCGAGATTGGTGAGCGAGGCATCACAATTTCCGGTGGTCAAAAACAGCGCCTGAACATTGCAAGAGCTATCTACTCCAACGCTGACATCGTATTGATGGACGATCCTCTCAGTGCCGTTGACGCTTACGTCGGACGCCATATATTTGACAATGCTATTCTCGGCTTGCTGAAAGGCAGAGGCAAATGCATCATCTTGGCCACGCATCAGCTCTGGGTATTGGATCGTTGTGATCGCATAATCTGGATGGACAATGGCCGGATTCAGGCCACCAGTACGTTTGAGGACTTGATGAGCCATCACCAAGGCTTCAGGTCCCTTGTCGAAACAACTGTCACAAAGGCGGAGGAGGAAGACGAAGCAGAGGACGGTGTGGCCAAAGACACCATAGACGATATCAAAGATTCTCCTATCCCCCTCGACGACACCGCGGGTCAGAAGAAAGGCGATCCGCAACCAAAGGCCTCGCCGCTCATGCGGGAAGAGGAGCAGGCTCAGTATTCAGTACCTTGGTCAACCTATGGTGCCTACGTGCGCGCTTCAGGGACGATACTGAATGCGCCTCTTGGTGTTGTGCTCTTGATATTGTATCAAGGGTCCGGAATTGTCACGAACCTCTGGCTCTCTTTCTGGGTCTCAAATCAGTTTCACTACTCGATCGGACTCAATATTGGTGTCTATATTGCGCTTGGTGTCACGCAGACACTGCTGATGTTCGCCTTTTCGACAATGGTATCGGTTCTAGGTACGAGGGCCAGCAAAGCTATGTTCCGGCAAGCTATGACTCGAGTGTTGCACGCCCCAATATCTTTCTTTGATACAACACCTCTCGGTCGAATCGTCAATCGCTTTTCAAGCGATGTTGATCTCTTGGACAACAGGCTAGCCGAGGCTATCAAGGCGTTTCTCATTACCACAAGCGCAGCCATCGCCATCTTCATCCTCACCATAGCCTATTTCTACTATTTTGTCATCGCATTGGTCCCCTTCTACGCCCTCTATGTCGGAGCTGCATCTTACTATCGCGCGTCCGCACGTGAGGTCAAGAGGTACCACTCCACGCTACAATCCAAAGTTGTCGCCAAGTTCACTGAGGGGCTTGGTGGTGTTGCTTCCGGTACTATTCAGGCCTATGGTGTAGAAAACCAATTCGTCAACGACTTACGCTCGTCGATCGACTCGATGAATGCAGCGTACTACTTAACATTCGCTAATCAACGATGGCTTACCGTACGGCTTGACGTCTTGGGAAATGCCCTCATATTTATCGTCGGTATCCTCGTGGTCACCTCGCGATTCAGTACGAACCCTTCGACCAGCGGTCTAGTGCTGAGCTACTTTCTCTCTGTCGTTCAGCAGCTTCAACTTGCCATCCGGCAGTTGGCAGATTCGGATAAAGGGATGAACTCGGTCGAACGCTTACACTACTTCAGCGTTGAAATCGAAGAAGAGGCTCCGTGGCACATTACTAATGCTAGCGTCGGTGAAAATTGGCCGGAAAGTGGTGAGATCGTTTTCAGGGATGTCAAAATGCGATATCGCCAAAACCTGCCTCTTATCTTGCGAGGCTTATCCATGCACGTGAAAGCTGGTGAGCGCATTGGCATCGTTGGCCGTACTGGTGCGGGCAAGTCGTCTATTACGAACGCGTTATTTAGACTTGTTGAACTATCCTCAGGTTCTATCACGATTGATGGTGTCGATATATCTCGGATTGGGCTTCTTGATCTCCGATCGCGTTTGACCATCATTCCACAGGATCCAACCTTGTTCCGCGGCACTATCCGCAGCAATCTTGACCCCTTTTACCAGCATACAGACATGGAGCTTTGGTCTGCTTTACGGCAGACGGGTTTGATACAGACAGACACAAAGTCTGAAGATGAGATTAAAGGTCACGGTGGTCGAATTCACCTCGACGGTATCGTTGAAGAAGATGGAGCGAACTTTTCACTTGGTCAGCGGCAGCTTATAGCCCTGGCTAGAGCCCTAGTCCGTGATTCTCGAATCATCGTCTGTGACGAAGCCACTTCAAGTATAGATGTAGAAACAGACGATAAGATCCAGCTCACGATGGCCGCCTGTTTTCGCAGAAAAACTGTATTGTGCATCGCACATCGACTACGGACTATAATAGGGTACGATCGAATTTGTGTTTTAGATGCCGGGCAGATCGCACAGTTAGATACGCCTGCACACCTCTTTCGCCAAGAAGGCGGTATTTTCCGGGGCATGTGCGAACGCAGCGGCATCCGACTAGAAGATATCGAGTCGGCCAGAGATACCATGGCGGCCTTTGGATAATGGGCCCGAACCAATGTTGAACGAACTTCAGTTAGAACATATAAAGGAATTGGGAATAGCAGAGGAAATCTCGCAGAGATGTATGAGTAAGTTATCATAGTCCTGTCTAAGCCATTGCTACTCGGGTGGTTCACTGTAAGGTATGCGGTATTGATATTCGGAGAGGTATTCATATGTACACATCACATATCAAATAAATTAATAATCAGATCGACATCGCAGTGCTTATTCCCAGCTTTCCCGGACGCACTCAATAATCGCCCGATGCTACGTAGTAGGTATGTACCCACTGACGATGGTGTCAGCTCTGATGGGAATCAAAAACATCGCGACGATCCACTCACACTATAATTTTACCCCGCGCAATTCATAAATCTCAAGCTAAAATACTTTTTATAAGTAAGTAGGCAGGTTAGATGCATAGCTAGTTTCGATGGAACCGCAAATACATGTCAAAACTGTTTCCACGTCACACGCAAAAGAAAACAGATATGATGTCCCAGGACGTCAAGAACGGCGTACACCGTCCTACCACATTGAACAGGGCATCTGAGGTTGACGACGTACGTGATAATTTCTCTCGGGGCACTTAAGGCACTCAGCTGATACGTCTCACAGCTCCTGGTTGCCGTCAAATCCTTGTTGTTACCCTTCATCAAGTCTGCAGACGATGCGGTGCCGGAGAGGGCCGCTGGCCGCAATTTGACGTCGCAATCGAGCGTACTCGTTGACCCGTATCCGCCAAAGGTCTTAGCCCAAAGATTGGCCCTTTCTTTGCCAGAACGAGAAGGCCGAGGACGACAAGGTCTACTTGATACCGTTCAAAACCTACTCAAGTACAGCGTGAATACCTGGGACCAGGGCTTTCTCGACAAGCTCTATGCGAGCACAAATGCTGTAAGTACGACCAATGTTTTGCTTTGCGTCATCATGATAGACTAACTTATTGGCTTCCTAAGGTCGGAGTCGTGTCTGAGCTGATACTTTCCGTTTTGAACACAAATGTGAGTTGGATCATCTTTCCGACCAAGTCCATCCCAACTGACTCGTCGGGGCAGCTTCACGTGTACAATGTTTCACCAGCCTTGACAGTTATCGAGAGACACACCGCAAAGTCGCTCGCTGCTCTGTTCGGGTTCAGCGGTCAGCGTGCCGGAGGGATAACATGTCAAGGAGGCTCATCCTCGAATCTCACATCCATAGTCGTTGCCCGTAACGAGCTTTATCCAGATACCAAGCAGAACGGCAATGGAACTCGCAACCTCGTCTTGTTCACGAGCGAGCACGGCCACTACTCGGTCGAGAAAGCGGCGACGACTCTCGGCCTAGGAAAGGCGGCGGTCATCGCCGTACCCGTGGACGAAACCGGCAGGATGATCCCTGGCGCGCTGAATGAGGCGGTCGTGAGAGCAAAGCACGACGGAAAGACTCCGTTCTACGTTAACGCCACGGCCGGCACTACGGTGTTCGGCTCGTACGACCCGATCCGGGAGATCTCGGCTATCTGCAAGGAATTCGGCCTCTGGCTACACGTGGATGGGTCATGGGGCGGAAGCGCCGTGTTCTCGTCGACGCAGCGGCACAAGCTCGACGGTACCGAGCTAGCCGACTCGCTGACCGTCAACCCTCACAAGATGATGAATGTGCCTGTAACGTGCTCCTTCTTGCTGACTAACGACCTGAACGTTTTTAAAAGAGCTAACTCTCTGGCTGCCGGATATCTATTTCATGACGTTGAGGACGATGAAGACACGGCGGAATACTGGGATCTCGCTGATTTGACGCTCCAGTGCGGACGCCGTGGAGACGCGCTGAAGCTGGCGCTCGCCTGGGTGTACTACGGAGCCGGCGGGTTCGAAAAGCAAATCGACCACGCGTTCGCGATAGCTTCGCTGCTCTCGGCATCAGTCCAGCAGCATCCGGACTTGATCCTTGTCAGCAGCAACCCGCCGCCTTGTCTGCAGGCGTGTTTCTATTACGCGCCCGGTGGCGTCTTGGCCGACGACGACAACGAAAACACGAGGCGGACGAGAGAGGTCGTCAAAAATTTGGTGCCGAGGGGTTTCATGATCGATTACTCGCCGGGCCCTCGCGGTCACCTTTTCCGAGTCGTGGTGAACTGTCAAACGCTGGAGGGGACGGTGTTAGGATTGATAAAGGCAATAGAGGATGTTGGTCGAGGCGTGGCGTCATTGGTTGGGTAGAGAGCAAAGTGCATAGGAAAACTTTCAACCTGGGTGTGCAGATGACACCGTAGATCTGCTTTTGCTTCAAGCAATGTAACACTGATAGACCTAGAACAAAGCCTGAAAATCGCGAGTCATTCGTTAATATTTGATTACGCTATCTATATAAACTAACATGATGTGGTTGCCTTAGGTTGTTTTGTACTAATTTGTCCCCTATTTTGCTGGTGCTTTGGAATCGCTTTCAGCTAACACTGAAATTTTCCGCAGCCTTGAAATTCGTAATAACGCGAGAAGCCGCATCGAAGACGCTCAAGGGCCTAAGGTGCTTTGCAGGTGTCCAACGAAGTAAGCACTTATTAAATCTTGAGAACTGTACTTCGGGTGGTATCCAGGTCCTCGTCGAAGTACAGCACAGGAAATTTCCGGTTATTTACCTTTGGACGACCATATTCGTATCCATAGGCCCAAACACACCTACATCCAAGGGCTAGAGTTCATGGGAGGTATGCGACGGCAAATATAACATGTGTGCCTCATTTTTAGAGGATTACACACTAATAGTCGCTTTTCTGAAGGGTGCTTAGGTGCTGTCCACTTTAAAAACACCACCCGCAGCCACTCCAGGGCCGATTCGTTGGTTATCCAGGCCTTTAGGTGGCAGAAGAACTTCCAGCCGTCGTACGGTCGCATATCCAGAGGAAGCAATTGTGCCTGGAGGGCCTCTCCTTTGAATATAACAAGGGGAGGCAGGTACTGGCCCGTTGCCGATACGCATTTGAGAAAGGGAGACCATTTTCTTAACCCGCGCTGTTGTTTTAAATTTGGTCATTTTCCCGGTATACACATTCCGTGCCGCTTACATGCCCATCCACGCTGTTGCGGGATCTGTGCCACAAGGACCCAGCATTTCTGAGTATATTATTAACATTATCTAGGGCACACTTTCGTGGCCTACCGTTACGCCTACGTTTCTGGACCGCTGCTGCGGGCTTTCTATGCTTTGCGGAGCCGCCCCTATCCATCCGCACGTCAAATGCTCCTCCCTCATCCATTTTTTCCGCAGCGAGTAGACTTCCGCCTCCAGTCCTGTCGACTTCTTCAATAGATCTCCAATCTCCGCATCTCTTGCGTTGACTATCCACTGCTTGTCTGTGGTTTCGTGTCGGCATTGGTCAAGGATTAGATTCTTGTGCTCCTTCTCGGACCGTTCTTGATCGTGTTCCTCTAAAATCCGTTACTTTTCATCGCAGATGCGAACCATGTCGCCAATGACCAGATGATAGTTCATGCACTGTACCTGGAGGTCCGTCTGGAGGGACTCGTTCTCCAGGCATAGCCGATCCGATTTCGCTTGGAGAAACTAGATCTAGTCTTGCTAGTCCCGCACCCGACCGCTATATTCATCACGGAAACGCTGTCCGTTTCTGTGCAGCTACCCCGTTAAAGGGACGCTACTTTTAGAAAGCGAGCACTACAAAGGCTCGGAGGACGAGAAGGATAGGACGAGCCCAGCACCGGACCTCACCATCGCAACCATGTTGTTTAAGTATTTGCCCCTCGCCTCGCCGACGGGCTTGGCTGCACCCACTTCTCAGTCGAAGTCTTCCTACGAAGGTGAAGACGATACAGAGTCCCAGAAGCAACTACCATCCATTGAGTTAGACTCATCGGGTGGGCATGCCACGCCTAAAACAGAAGAGCCGAGCAAGACTTAGTCGAAATGGCAAAAGTCTACAGGAGGTCAAGAAGCCTCTTGCCGATACGGTTAGCCATTAGACATGCATCTGAAACCGAAGCTTATGACGCGCTTCTAAATCTAGTGAAGGTGAATATGAAAGATGCCGCGGCGGTCGTTACCAAATTAGCGAAAACTAAGGAGCGAAGATGCGTCTTGTATCAGAACCAGCGCTATTTGCCACCTTCTAGAGACTTCTAAGATAGGATAGCAACTCAATTACAAAGATTATCGCCACTCATTATGTATATAAATTAAATTTGTTTCTACAGTTGTAAAGAACCTTCTGTTTTTCATCCAGAATCCAATCATCGACCTGACATTTTATACACCTAATTTCCGAAAATACACCTGGAAGGAGTAGAGATTTCTTGAACACAGCGGTTTAGACTACGAAGTCATAGGCTTCTCGGCATAGACTTAGGAACCAATCCTAGAGACCAATGCTCTCTTGCCAATATAGAACATAGCAAAAGCGGATTAGGAACTATTTCATAAGGTCCTTCAAGAACTAGAACCTGATTATAAAGAACAACTCGAAAGACCCAAGGTCGAACACCAATAGGACGAGTTAGGATCACTAGTAATACAAACAAAGCCAACAACTCGGTCTTCCTTTTACAAGTATTACGAAACAAGCTCGATCTATATTTAGCTACGTATACTAATGGGTATCACTTTCTTTTAACCAGCGCCGCACATAGTTAAAGTAATACTTAATTAACTAATAAGTAACTTATTAAAATTAAGCAATTTTAATTAAATATAATAAGTAATTAATTAATGTTTTTTATTATATTATAAAAATTCTTTTATTTTATATTAAATAAGTATATATAAGTAATCTATGCTATATAAATTGTTATTTTAACTTTTTAAATTTAATATATTCTTTTAAAAAAGCTTTATATAAATAAAGCTTTTTATAAAATAAATATTAAAAATAATAAAATTAATTTTAATTATTATATTGTTTAATAAAAGTATAAAATAAACTAAAATAAAAGCTTTAAATAATAAATAAAATATATATAATTGTTTTTTATTTTAGCTTTATTTAAGGTTATTTAATTTTAAATAGTTTAATTTACTTTTTAAAAATAAGTTTTTTAAAGTTTTTAAACCTTAATATTTTTTATTATTTAATTTTTTATAAAAATAATATTTATAAATATTTATAAACTTTAACTAATTAAAAAATTAATTTTATTTATTCCAGCTAAAGGTTTTTATTAGCTTATTAATAATTATATTATTTATTAGTATATAAACTATTTATAAAGTATTTTTTTTAACTTTTTAATAAAACTAATAATTATAAATATTTATATAATAAAACTTTGTTTATAAAATTATTATTTTTTTTATAATAAGTTTAATTATTTATTAATTATTATATTAAATAATAATATATTAATTATTTATAATAATTTTTAATTTTTTAATAAAACAGCTTATAAATATAGCTTTTTTAACAGCTTATGTTAATATTAATAATTTAGCTTTAATAATAAAAATAATTATTATATTTTATTTATTTATTTATTATCCGATTATTTTTTTAAATAACTTTATTATATATACTTATAAATTTTTTTAATTAAAAATATTATTTATAAAAAACGCGTTATTAATAACTTTAAAATTATTACTATTTATAAATTATAAAATATAATATTAAGTTTAATTAAAATATTTAAATAATTAATCCGTTAACTTATAATATTAAAGTTTTAGATTTAAAAAAAATTATAAAAGTTTTAAAGCATTAAAGGTTATATTAAGCCGGGTAATTATAGCTATATATATAATTAAAAATTTTTTTTTTAATAAAAATATATTTTTTATTTAATAGTTAATTTTTTATAAAATAATAGTTTTATTACTATTATTAAAGTATATAATAAAAATAAAAATATATTTTTTAGTTTAAAATCTTTTGTTAAATATAAAGCTTAAAATAGTTAAATTAATTATTTTTAATAATTTTAAATAACTTTAATTTTTAAAAATTATTAAAAATTATTATTATTAATTATTTAATAAGCTTACTTAAGCTATTTTATAACTTTTTAAATAAAAATTTTTTATTTTTTTTTATAAACTATAATAATATTATTTATATAAATAAATATAAACACCTTTTTATATAAATAATAATAAAGCTTATATAAAACAATTTTATA